>CM064490.1:26239206-26325308 GCA_032716605.1 Paralithodes platypus
GGATGATTGTTACACAGGGTAAAGTTAAAGGTAATCCCTGTGTGAGAGAAGACAAACTCTTAATGCACAAAAAAGGCCACGGCCCCCCCTTTCAGGTTAGATAGTACCAGATTCCTATATTTGAAAGCTGCTTTTTACTATTCTTGCTTCGTTACCGTGGCGTAGGTGCCATAAGGGGATTATCCCACATGCGGCCGACTTTGTCCCAATTTTCGTTTGCGGAATGCCTCTCGACTGATTTGCGGTAACGAATTTTCCCGATTGTCCCTAGTGTTGACCTTTAATTTTAAGACAACATACAACTTGTTGCTAAGCAAATCCGCAATATGTCTGGCAATACACTCAGAACCGACCCACACCGATGTCACTACCACATCCAATATCACAGTAGCACTGTTAATTAACAAACAACACTTGCACACACAAGTTTTTCTCTATGTGTAAGAATGGAGACATTAAGCAGGTTGACCTGTAACGAGTATCTTCCTAAAGCCAAGAGTGTGGCAGAGCCAAAATTCCTTGGGACGTTGGGGTCAAAATGCCTGCACATACCAAGTTGAAAGCAGGTTTTTAACTATTAGGATGAAGAAAGATTGATTGAAGTTGAGAGTTCCAGCATTCACTAGTTGAGTATCAAGAAAGACTGCAGAAATACTTAACCAATTCTTGTGGTTGGAGACAGGACAGAATAGAGTGGGACTGTGTTTTGGAATGTGCGGTTGCCTCGCACTCGCCGCACGAGAGGGGGGTATGCACTGAGAGAACACTGATTGTTGGAAATAAAGATAGAAGATTGAGAACGAGATGCAAACATTGGCAGCGTGTAGACAGATATTGTAGGCGAAATAGTAAGAGGAAGTGCGTTGATGAGACAAAATGTTTTGGACTCTTATTCTTTCGAGAAATGCGGTATGGGCGAAGCCTACCTACACAATGCGTAACAATTCTCAATAAAGGGGCGCAATGAGCCCCGATAAGGAGCACATACACATAATCTCTCTTTTATCCTCTCCCTCCAAGAACCACAAACAATCAACCAGAACAAAACCATCATAAACCACCACCAAACTACCACAATTACGAGAAGAAAGAGTGACAGGGGGGGGCCACAATTAAGGGACGTTCGACAATCTTAATGAAAACACATTATGTGTTGACAGTAGCCACACTATTGTGAGCACTATATTGTGTGAACTGCTATTTGTAGTACTGCCTGGCCTCGGTTGGAAGTTTTTGCCAACTACGGAGGGACAAGACTGATTCTGGGAGAGCGTTCTAGAGGTCAGCAGTTTGAATAGAAGAATGATTCAGCGAATAAAATGTTTCAACTCTTGGGTTGCGAGAGTTGCACAGAGTATGGTGAGGATGGTGTTGCAAGACGGGTACTACGTACCCTACGTCGAGGAGGTGGCATCCACTGGGAAAGTTCTGAGGAACCCGCTGATTATTGTAGTAGCGGATAGAATAGCGAGAGAGATGCAAACATTGCGTGCGAAGAGAGGAAGATTGCAGAGAGTTGGTGGTTTTTTGGACGGGAGTTTAATAGATACAAAAGGCCTTTCCTTTCTACTTTGTCTCGGCATGTTTGGTGGTGAGAAAAATCGAAAAAATTTTTCATCCTCCACACATGTGAACAATACTCTATAACAAGGATGCACTGTACCACCCCAGTACAGAGCAAGATGTTGTGCAGGGATAAAGAACCCTTTGAGGCGGTTGAGGCCACACCCAGCTTCTGGGAGGCTGCCTTAGCAAGACTGGTTATATGGTCCTTCAAAGTGAGTGCAGAAGAGAAAGAGATACCAAGAGCATTGAGAGAAGAAGGATTGATTTTTTTATTGTTGAAGTGTAAGGAATAGCCCTCTGGGAGTTACGGATGGGTAGTAAGATGAAGAAATCGGGTTTTGGAAGCATTACAGGCAACAAGGTTTTCTCTTCCCCAATTGGAAATAGTAGTTCGTGTAAGGTAGAGTTGTCTGCATATGAATGGATGGGAGTGAAGGTACAGTTGAGGAGATCATTTATGAAAATTAGAAAGAGAATGGGAGATAGGACAGAGCCCTGAGGAATACCGGAGTTGATGGGATGAGGAAGTGATTGATGGCCATCCACAACCGCATCTATGGAACTGCCGGAAAGGAAATTAGAGACAAAGGTACAGATGGAGGGAGAGAGGGTAGTTTAGAAATTAAAGATTTGTGCCAGACTGAAACGAAGGCCTTCGATATGTCTAATGCAATAGAAAAGGTCTCACAGAAGTCCCGAGAGGATGATGACCACGAGTTAGCAAGATATGGAAGAAGATCACCAGAATAGTGACCGTTAACCCGTACTGTACCGTAGGATACAGTAATAAAAGTCCCCAGCAGTCCGAAGCAATGTGGACAAAATGATAGGAGAGACACCTTTTCACCTCAAGAGATGAGGCAAGAGTGGATCTATCACTTTTATTTTTTTGTTTACAAGATTTAAAAACAAAAAGCAAAAAAACAATTAGCCTTGTACAGGTAGTTACAAGACAAATACATTACTGACGGCTATAACCGCCGCTGGGACTGGGGAGTTAATTATCTACTGACGGCTATAGCCGTCCCTGGGATTGTAGGGTTAAGGAAGCCATTACTGGTGATCTAAAAGTAGATGATGAGAAGAGAAATGTTTAAGAAATTTGGAAGCATGAATAGATTAAAAAACTTAAGAAATACAAGAATTGCGAGCAATTGGAAGATAGTTGGACGGTTGAGAACGGTCACCCTTTTTTGGGGACAGTTTGAATGAGAGCAAACTTCCAGCGAAAAGGGGAAAGAGTTTGCCTAGGCTGGGAGTCAGCACGGAAGCACAATTTTTTAGTACAACAGGAGGAACACCATTTGGACCGAACGCCTTCTTAGTATTAAGCCCAGAGAGGGTAGAAAATACATCTTTAGAATATATTAGTATATTAGGAATAAGTAGGAGAGAGGGGGTAGAGAAGGAGGAATAGCACCGGAATCATCCAAGGCGAGTTTATAGCAAAAGTTTGAGCAAAAAGTTCAGCTTTGTCAGAGGAAGAAGTGATGGTTATGCCATCAGAGTGGAAAAAGGAAGGGAAAGACGAGGAAGAAATATTGTTGGAGAGGTTTTTGGCTAGATGCCAGAAAGCTTGAGAAAAGCTAGTTGGATAGTTCAGTGCATTTATTATTGATGAAAGAGTGTTTGACAAGTCGAACAACAGATTTGGCTTGATTCCAGGCAGAAACATAGAAAGAATGAGATTCTTGAGTCTGACTCTTAAGGCATCGGTACTGTTTGAATGCTTCCTCCTTGTTGAGGATAGCAGTAGAACAAGCGTGAGTAAACCAAGATTCATTTGCATTAGACTGAGAGAAAGAAAATAGAATGTATGCTTCCATGCCCTCGGTAATACGCTCAACACTCTCCGAGGGTCCCCGGAAGCAGTCATTCCATGGTAATCAAAGAAGTACTGCTGAAGAGCTTCCCAGTCGTCAGCGCCAAATAGCCACAAGCGCCGCCGGTTGGGAGGATCGGGTTGCCGTACCGGAGATAGGACAGGTGACAGATATTAGTTTATGGTCGGAGGGGCCCAAAGGAGAGAAAAGATTTACATTATAAGCGGAAGGTTAGAAATAAGTCAAGAATGTTGGGCCGATCTCCGAACCGATCCGGGATACGGTTGGGTTGCTGGACTAACTGCTCTAGGTCGTTTAAGATAGAAAAGATGTAGGGTTGTTTACCAGGTTGGTCAGTGGAAACACAGGAGAGGCATTGGTGGTGGTGAACATTGAAATCTAAAATAGAGATTTCTGCTAAAGGAAAGATGGATAGAATGTGTTCCACTTTAGAGGTTAGATAGTCAAGGAATTTTGGATAGTCAGTAAAATTAAGGGAGAGATAGACAGCGCAGAAATATTTAGCTTGAGAGTGACAAGAAAGCCTTAGCCAGAGAGTTGAGAATACAGAAGAATCTAAGCTGGGAACATGGGAGAAAGCAAGATTGTTGCGTTGCGTACATAGACGCAACATCCACACACACGTATGTATACACTTTCATAAAAAAAATAGATGATATACATATAAATTGCTAAAACAAACCAATAGCACAAAACCAACTAGGTCCAAACGAAGGCCAAGTCATGAAATGAAGTCGTTCAAACGCGGACAGGCAGTGGGAAAAACTACCAAAGTTCATTCATTCATTTCTCCAGGTTGGGATATGTAGCTGACGTCCCTGATGACCTTAAGACCAGCTTCTCTCAACATAATTGAATTCGATAAGGTAATGTAGTATCAAATATGTGTCTGGTATAATGTAGTGATAGTAAGAGAAGTTAGTTTGAAGGGCAGACTGTGGTTGCCCTCAATATTGGCGAGGCAAAGAAAGTATCAGCGAGGGAGGCCAAGTGATGAAACAGGAGTTCCAGCTCTCTTTATCAGTCACCTTTAGCACTCCTTGAGAGTACCACCCTGGTCAGCTGGTGAGAGTAAAAGAAGAAAAACAAACGACAAATAAACAGGGTAGAGAGAGAGAGTATGAGAGAGATATGAGCCTCGTTTATCATAAACTTGGATGGCTGGTCACTGGAGAGCCTATGTAAATTCTGAAAGAGAGAGAGAGAGTGAGGATTGATATTAACAGTCCACTATTATTAGATGGGAATCCCCTTCTACATTGGCTCTAGTTAACATTTTGTGTCACCGCTTCCCCTCAAAAGTTACTTTAAGATTGCTAGGCTGTGATTGCAAAATTAAAACTGTGAGTTTGTCTTTATATATCTACACATTCTTAGGGTTGTTGTTGTTGTTGTTCCCCAAGCTGCCTGGCCGAACAGCCCCAAGGCCCCGAGCAATTCCAAGGCCATAACCGAGTGCCCCCACAGAACCCCCCCTGCCGACCACAATAAAGCCTGGGTGACCGAAGCCACTCCATGGCGGGGAGCTGAGGAGGGTGCGTAAACGCCCGGGAAACCAAAGCCCCACCCAGGGCCCTGTGCCCCTCAGCAATTATGAAGAGAAAGTTGAGGGGCAAGGGAAAAATGTGACGCTTTGGCTTCCAATCTTGGTAGATTGGGAGGTCAATCCACGGAAAAGACGCCGTCACTTGAGATCTAGAAAATATATAAGTTAAAGGAACAGTCAGAGTAAGCTATGGGTATGGCAGAGATCGCTCAGTTCTCACTCTGATAGACCAGCCCATCACCACATTCTTAGGGTTCATTGCATATACTGTGTCAAGTATGGTTGTGTTATATTGGTTTAAGCATAGACTACAGTAGATCTGGACCATAGAGTACAGAATGATAGAGCTTAAAGCGTGATGTCACACGGTTATTCTTCCGCGCGTCCTAGGGATTTGGTGGCACCAAAACACCTCGGTCGTTTTTTCTTATTATATACTCCTTGATATCTGTGCGCCTGTCTTGTCTGCAGTGTTACCAAAGTTAAGGGAAATTCCGCAAAATGAGGGGGCAATATATTAAAGAGGGAACGTCTTTAAGAGTGATTTAATGTTGGTAAAAACACTTGTAAATTACTTAAAATAAATGAGATATATCAAAACAAGAGGAAAATATTAGGAATACATATACATTATGAAAAATACTTATATATGATGTACGCTGTACAAGCACTACAACAAGAATTAACGCTTTATTGGCGGCGCGCAACTTATGTCGTGTGAAAGACATTTGGGCTAAGTGGCGGTTCACAACTTATGTCGTGTGCCATTTTCAGCATGTAATGTTGCAGAGAGAGAGAGCTGAGCGGTGTGAGGAGCGTAGTAAGGCTATGACCGTCGCACACCACCGCGGTGGGCCAACTGAAGTGAAAACCACCCTTCCTTCCCCCCTCACACTCGCTACACAGGGAATTATGTAGGGAAAGTACCTAATTACATGGTTTTTTCACTCGTTTTGCGTGATCGTTGCAAGAAAACTATCGGTCGTACAAGGATGGTTGGGGTGTCATTGGAAAGCTCTGTTTATGCCCTTTCAGAGATAGATACTTGTTTTACGCTCTGGGTGTTATTTAGGCATGAAAATGATCACGAAAACAACCCTATTTAGGGTAAAAACACCCCGCTGGGCGGTACATATAAATTACCGCCTAGGCCGCTCGTTAGGTGTTAAAATGTAATTTTGAATATATATTATTAGTTACATGTTATGTAGATGTTAATTTATAAAGTTGCACTATAACAGGACATTTCACGAATTACGTTCATAGATTATACTTATGACACCTATGGATATTTTGGCTCAGCATGTTTGACGTTGGCAACTCCCCACTCTCACAACAACAATGATTGGGGTATAAGAGACGTGGCTGTGAACCTCCTCATAATGACGACAATTTCACTATGATCTGGCCTTTACAGTAGCCTCTACTTATGTCTATTTAACTCTATCATGTCTATACAGTCTTATAGGGATTATTACGAATTAATGGGGACCCTCCCGTGTTCCTTTTCGATCGTGCGGCCATCTCTCGAACGCGCGTCTCACTATTTTCAGATTTCTAGCGTCTTTCTTTCCTCTCTATCCAATCTGTACGCTATGATCTGGACTGGACACGAAATGGAACTTTGCAGTAAGGGACCCAAAATCGGAGAATGAAACCCCAAGTGTTAATCTCGAAACAGTGAAAATTTGATATTTTCGTGGGTTCGAGGTTCGAACTTGGGGGTTTGTTCTCCAATGTTGGGTCCCTTACTGCAAAGTTCTATTTTCGTGTCCAGTCCAGATCTACTGTAGTCTATGGCTTAAGCAATTGTATAATAGTTTCACCAGACAAATATTGATTGAATTGTTCAATCATTGCTACTGATTTATGACCTTCCTCTTTAATTTTCATCATTTCAATAAACTTGATTTGTTATGTACTATAAGTATATCACAAATATAATTTACTGTCATTGAGTCATAGGGGCTGGAAGAGGCAAGTCAATGCTTGTTTCTAAAAGGATATATTAATGACAAGGTATGTAACCAAATATATAATTATGTGGTCGTCGACCACGTTCCATTTATTTTGTTTTTGTAACGCAATAGCCAGCTTGTTATCCTACATATACAGTACATAATAAGCTGGAGTGAAGAATAGGAAATAATGTTGATATAAAAAATACAAAACAATGTAGTACAATTATATACGTAAAATAATGGCTGATATAATTTAAGTAATTAACTCCCGCTGTAACCTCTAGACCTTTCATGCAAGGTAAACATTTTGTTACATTGACAAACTCCAATACAAAATTTGGCAGATATAGTGTAATATTATTTAGTATTAATATTTGGTCTGAGTAGTAAAGTGCCTAGACATAATATTATATAATATGCCATTTTAAAAAGAGCATATCAATAACATAAATTAATATAATATTATAAGAGTTTCCTTTACATTTTTACAAACATTTGTGTATGTTAATACATACAGTATTTCTTCTGCAAATTTCCAGTAAAATAATTACGCTCACAACTTATTATGAATCAAATCATAGCTAAAGTATGGATGAGAAGGATTCAAATAGTATATGCTCTGACATCTACAGATATCTCGCTACGTTTGTGATTTTAGTGATATCAGTACAAAGGTAGAACTGAAAATTAAATACATTATTTATAATTTATTTTAGTGTATTTTTTATCGCGAAAATAACAATGCAATATATTTGTGTTTCATGAAAGCTCGCGATTTTATATAATAGTTAACCCTATTATTTGTTCAACATTGGTTTTCTTTGACATGACCTCAAGTTCAAGGTCATCTGATGCAGAGGATGTCTTTTGGATATTTTATATACGGCAATAATACTCCCCCATTGGATATAGAAATCTTGGTTTTCCAAGGGCCCCTTCAACAATGTAGTCACTTACCATATCCCTGAACCGTCTAATCTATATCTCCTTACCAGTTCAGAGGCAGTAAACATATTAAATTGGATTTACCCTTACGATAAGCTCTGAGGTGACGATTGCCTTCTACTGAACCAACGGGTATCTTGTCTACTTAACCCCTTATTGGCGGCGCGCGACATATGTCGAGTGAAATAAATTTGGACTATGTGTCGGTGCACGACATCTGTCGAGCACCATTTTCAGCACGTAATGTTGCTGAGAGAGAGAGCTGAGCGGTGGGACGAGCGTAGTAACCTTTTGACCGCTCCCCACGACCACCGTGGGTGTACTGAACTGTATTCTAACTTCCTCCCCCTCTTCTGCCTCGCTACACAGGGAATTATGTAAGGAAATTACCTTATTTCAGAGTTTTTGCACTTGTGTTGCATGATCGTTGCAAGAGAACCAGTGGTCGTACAAGGATGGTTCGGGTGTCATTGGAAAGCTCTGTTTACGCCCTTTCAGGGATAGATACTTGTTTTACGCTCTGGATCTTATTTAGGCATGAAAATGAGCACGGAAACAACACTATTTAGGGTAAAAAAAAAACACTGGGCGCTACGGTCAAATAGACCACCTATGCCGCCAATAAGGGGTTAAACTTGTTCATGAAAGGTTAAGAGACCTCCCTACCCCATCTTCGGGGTGACCAACGCTTAGTCAAACTTAAAGACAAGATTCTTTTTATAAATCAGCCTGGGCACAAACTTCGAAGTTAAGTCAGGATATTGAATTAAATTCTGGCTAAGGACTTTTATAAATTTTGCCCCTGGCATCTACCCAATAACTACTCCAAAAAATATCCTTCCCCGTCCTTGCCTTCTTTTCTCCACTACGATGGCAACACCGTCATTTTTTCCTCGTTGCTCAAACTTTTGCTAAAATCTTCATCTGTGATGATGCCATTGCTATTCCACCTCCTCCACCCTTTCTCTCTTACTTATGCCTAATATCCTAATATCTGCCAATGATGTACTTTCTGCCCTCTCTGGGCTAAATACTAAGAAGGTGTACGGAACATATGGTGTTCCTCCTTCTGTATTCAATAATTGTTCTTCTGTGTTGACTCCCTGACTATTTTGTATAATGTCATAAGCATCTGCCTTCCCATAATCTACTTTCAGATCATCAGCCGCTCTACTGGTGATCTTCTTTCATATCTTACTAACTGGTCATCCTTCTTTCGGGACTTCGAAGTGACCTTTTATATTGAGCTAGACATATCGAAAACTTTCGATAGAGTCTGGCAGAAAACCCCTCTATTACAAGTGGGATGCACCCGCCTTTTAAAACAATCCCACTCATATTCTGTCCAGCTCTGCAATGCAACCAAATAATTAACAAATGTTCTTAGTCTTTCTTCTACTCAACAAGTGAAATCTGTAACTATCTCCATTCAATCTTTCCTTATTTCTATACCTCAGACTGTTTTTAATTTAGTGTGTCCAAGCATTTTGACTTCAATGTACCTTGAAATTGGCTTTCTTTCCACTTTTCGGGCTATGAGGGAGACACTCGTTATATGCAGCCTGCCATTTGTCTCTTTCATACACAAGAAAACAAAACAAATACATATTTTTGTAAGCCTCAACACACGATTTATTTCATGATTAAAACAATAGGTCAAGCTTTCTGAGGCATAGAGAACACCATACAAACAACACATACTAATAAATAATAAATATGCCATCAAAACAAATTAATTTGGTGAACCTCTATTAAGATCTTTCACTTCCTCTAATTTCCATTTTTCAGTCGTTAGTGTTGTTAACCGCTAGAGATAACACTTAGGCATGATTAATGATGTTTTCATATTTTCATAATTTATTTTGTTTTCCCCCGGTGACAATGACGGTAGGGGTAGAACATTTGTAATTTATCATTAATATTGAACCAGTATGTGTTAAGATCCTTGGTGATTATCTATATTTAATATTGTATTAACCTTTTTATTACTCTTCTCCTGTTGTACTAAAAAGCTGTGCTTTCTGACTCCCTGCCTAGGCAAACATTTTCGTCTCTGTCTCTCCTCTAATGTCTTCCCTTCTTGCTGGAAGTTTGCTCTCATTCAACCAATCCCATAGAAGGGTGACCGTTCTCAACCTTCCAACTATCGTCCAATTGCCCTCATGTCTTACATCTCTAAAATGTTTGAAACTATTCTTACTTCAAAACTTCTTAAGCATAATTATTTTTCTCATAATCTACTCTCAGATCGCCAGTATGGTTTCCTTAATTTAAGAGTCGGTCTACTGGTGATTTTGTCTCACACCTTACTAACTCTTGGTCATCTTCCTTTTGGGACTTCGGTGATAATTTTGCTATTACACTAGACAAATGGAAGGCCTTCGATAGCGTCTGCCACAAGTCTCTTGCCATTCCATTGCTGCGGTAGACCCCGGCCATCGTCCACTTCCTCATCTTATCAAGTCTGGTGTTCCTCAGGGTTCTGTCCTATCTCCAATTACTTTTCTAATATTCATTAATGATCTTCACGACTGTAGCTCCAGTCCTATCTATTCATATACTGATGACTCTACCTTATGCTATTCAACTAGTTATTCAGAATGCCCCAGCATACAATTACTCCAAAACTCACATAAGAGGGCCTTGGCACGCCTATTTTCTGATCTATCATCCATTTCCAATCGGGGCAGAGAAAATCATGTTGCTTGCAATGCTTCCAGAACCAAATTTCTCTAACTACTAGTCAGGACTATCCCTTAAACTTCAACAATACAAAACTTAATCTTTCATTTTCTCTCGGTATTCTCGATGTCTCTTTGTTTTCCTCTGATATCTCTTGGAAAGACCATATTACCACTCTTGCTAAAACGGCTTCCTAGAAGCTGGGTGTGCTCAACTGCCTCTGGGGGTTCTATTCCTCTGCACAGCTTCTTGCTCTGCACAGGGGCACAATGCTTCCAACGTGGTATTGAGTATTGTTCGCATGTGTAGGGAGGATCCTCTCACACAGCACTTCTAGACAAAGTCGAAAAAAGAAAGCCCTCTGTCTCATTAACTCATGTCTACTCACTGATTCTCTGCAGTCTCTCTCTCTTCTCCACACTGTTGCATCTCTCTCACTATTCTACTGTTATTAGAATAATCAATGTTCCTCAGAGCACTCTCAGTTTATACCACCTCCTATATGTAGAGCATGTAGCACCCGTCTTGCAACACAATCCCACCTCTACTCTGTGCAACTCTCCAACCCAAGAGTGAAATTGTAGCAGCCCATCTGTAGTAGTGCTGCACACTTACACATGTATATATTATCTATAGTACATTGGTGTAGCAGCCCATGTAGTATGTAATAGAGCTGCACACTTCTATAAGTTTAGAGCTGTAAATATAGTAAATGTAACCCCAACTATAGAGGTTTCACTACATAGCAACGTCCTTGTCTCGGTCGGAAGACGTAACACCTTAGCTTGCACGGTTCACATGATCTCCGAGAGTGACCCGGGAAGTCGATTGCCGATACTAAAAAGTATTGCTAACAACTAATATCTGTAACACGAAGTGTAACATGATGTGCCACACCCTATCTCTACTCATTTGACAAGAGCTCCCCTGACGCCATGTGTAAACAAATATCAATTAGAAGTTCCCCCTAGGAAGGTGGTCCATACAACCACCCAGGGTACCCAGGGTACCTGAGTGTTCGTGTGAAGTGAATACTTAACAAAATATATTTTGGTGCTTTGAAGTCTATATTAGTGCAGTGCATTCTAACCTCGTATTTTCCTATTTCCGATGTATAAAATGCTGAGAACATGTATTAAATTCGAAGTTGCTCTTAGTATTTCTTAGTATCTCTGTTTCTTTTAGATTCCTATAAATACTTAGTCAACAGGAACGCAACCTGTATGAACTAATCTGTGTTAAATCCAAGTCATTTGTACAAACTATATACAGTTAGTTTGGGTAATTAATGTGCCGAAACCCAGATACGCATTTTCTCTCAAAACACAATCATTCTAAAATGCATATTTTCAGAATTAGTACATCAGCCAACGGACCTAAACTAATTTTGCCAATACAAATATTCACGAGGTAAGACCGCTACCAAAAAGATATTCCCAGTCTCTCTTCTATTCAACAGCTGAGCTCTGGAACTCTCTCCCTGAATCCATCTTTCTCTCATCCTATGACTTAAATTTTTCCAAACTTTGTGTGTCCAGGCATTTTGGCTCGAACATTTCTTATTTTTGGCCCTGTCACTCTTTCTACTCTGGGGGAGATACTCGTCACAGGCAGTTTTGCCTCTGTCTCCCTCATCCACATAGAAAAAAAAAATACATATATAATTATATATATATATATATATATATATATATGGATTGAGTCGGGGAAGAAACACAGGAAAGAGATTTGATTCTTTATTCTACGATGTTTCGGGCTTCAGAGAGACTGACAAAACAAGACAGACTCACAAATATATATACAAAACAAATACAAATCTTACTTGGCACCTCAGAATAATAGTGCCGGTCAGGCTTACTTTATTGTTTACCTTTCCCGAGTTAACCTGTCGCTTGTCTTTAATCTTACTTAACCCCTACTGTACCAGAGGGTATTACTATAAATGTACCCTCGCGTACCAGGCATTGTGGCCAAAATGGCTTCAGAGTCAAGAGAGAACACCCTCTCCCACCCATCTGGGGATGGAGGTTAGTTGATCATAAGGCCAATAGTGACG
Organism: Paralithodes platypus; assembly: GCA_032716605.1. Classification (NCBI taxonomy): domain Eukaryota; kingdom Metazoa; phylum Arthropoda; class Malacostraca; order Decapoda; family Lithodidae; genus Paralithodes; species Paralithodes platypus. Next base: position 26,251,807 of record CM064490.1, read on the forward strand.
ATGTTGCACAATCAAAAATTGACGCCATATGGCATCACCCAGCCTTTAGAGGTTAATGTAATTAACATGTTTCCAATACTTTGTTTAAAAGTCTATCAAATATAGATAACGCATTTAGGTTCAGTCTTATTCCAACATGTAATAACTGCTCATGAGAAACAACTTTACTTAATGTGATGATTTTGTGTGTTGCACTGAATCACAACAGTAACATCAATAGTGTTTTAACTTAAAATTAACACATTAGATGAAGGTTTACATTAGGCCAACATACAAAATAAAATTTTATTTGTTTTCTATTGTTGACGTTATTTGCTAATTCGGCAATATCTATAGTTGACACAAGGTTGTAATCGTCATACAATGTACACAATGCAGTAATATGAATTTCATAATTTTAAGCCACCTATAATATCAGCAGTTTAGGGTAGCAACATTTATACATTTAGGTTTACCATTTGACATTACTTAATTTATAATTAATATACAGGTATTTAGATGAACAAAACATAACACTTTCACATTTACGACTGTGTAGGAATTATGAGCAAACACATGGTTAGATTTGAATTATGGATATATAGATTTATATTAGTTTGAGTCACTTGTCTGATATTATATGGTATGAGCATTGCAATATATATAATGATGAAATGAACATAACCATATCGTATACATACATACAAATATAATTATATATATATATATATATATATATATATATATCATCAATGGTAGTAAAACATTGACTCTTCTGAATTATATTCAACTCTCTGGCTTAAGGTAACATGTCATTCTTTCACTAAATACATCTGTGCTGTTTGTCTCTCCTAAATGTACTGACTATTTAAAGTGTAACTAACTGTTTTAGGTCATTTAGGAGAGAACAGATGTTGGCTTGTTCACCAGGTTGGTCAATGAAATGGGAGGAGAGCCATTGGTTGTGGTGAACATTGGAATTTCCTAACATGGAGATTTCAGAGAAGGGAGAGATGGATAGAATGCATTCCATTTCAGGAATTAGATAGTCCAAGAATGTTAAATCTTCTGTTTCTGTTAGGCTCCTCCGATCACAACGTTATCTCCTTTACATGTCCTATTTCACCAGTACATCCTTTTTTTTTTTTTTTTTTAAAGACCCAAGGTGGGTCTAGGAGGGGAAAGTAGAGGGAAGAGGAGAAAGAGAGGAAAGATTAAAGAAAGTAGTAGGCTAAATGTTGGTGGGCATACCACCTTGCTAATTGTTAGGTTAGAGTTACTTTATTTTTACTTTATCATTTACTAAGATATTTGAGACATTCAGGTGACTTTAAGCTAACTTATATTATGTGGGGATGATAGTAATAATTTTCTTCTTGAAGTAGCATTATGTAGTTTGCTAGTCCATTACATTTTTCTTCTAGGCCCACATCAGGACCTGGATGGAGATTGTGCTGGATCGTGTCTAGTTGTTTTTCGATGTTGACAAGATCCCAGCACTCTGGTTGTTGTTCTTCGGCAGGTGGTTTGGCGGCTGTTGATCTTGTGATCCGTTTTGTTGGAGCTGGGAGAGGGGTTTCCTTCCTTTGCTGGTTGTTCTGCCTCTCTTCCTCTTGAATGTTCTGCTCTTCATCATGGTGTTCTTCTTCCTCTATGCTGGGCTTCTCCAGCTAGGAGGTCCTTCTTTGGTTGATTTTTCTTCTTTTTTGGTATCCTCAGCGCCTCTGGTGGAATGTTGATAGTGGGTAGTTTAGTGTGTTCCAGTACATCCTTCTAGCCCCCCCAACCTGTGTTGCTTGTACTATTTTCGTGTTGCCGACTGGGAGGCTATTCGGCAGTACTTCTTTTATTTCCCATGGAATGACTTCTGATTCTGTGGCTGGGAATCATCGGAGAGCATTGAACGCATTACCGAGGTAATCCTCTCGGGCATGGATACATACATTCCATTTTCTTTCTTTCAATTTAATGCAAAGAAATCTTAGTTTACTCACACTTGCTCTACTGCTGTCTGCAACAAGGAGGAAGCAAGCAAACGCTACTGCAGCCTTCAAACACAAGAATCTTGTGCCTTTTATGTTTCTGCCCAAAAGCAAGCCAAATCTGTTCTTCATCTAGCCAAAAACTTGTTCATGTTCTGAACTTTCCAACTCTAGCTCATCTAGCCATAAACTTCTCCAACAATTTTACTTCCTCGTCTTTCCCTCCTCATGTCTTCCTCACACAAAGCTAAAGTCTTTGCCCAAATTTCGTCCAAAACTCCACCTTCGATAATTCCGGTGCTATTCCTCCCTCTCGATCCCCTCTCACATACTTATGCCTAAGATGGTAATCTCTTCTAAGGTTGTACTTTCTGCCCTCTCTGTGCTTAATACTATGAAGGCGTATGGACCAGATGGTGTTTCTCCTGTTGTTCTCAAAAACTGTTCTTCCGTGCTGACTCCCTGCCTAGGCAAACTGAGACAGTCTGAATGTTGCAACCAGCTCGTTCGTGGTGATAACTTCATAGATCCACGATGCCTGGTTGTCTCCATGTGGCCTGGTGCAAGCTCTGACTCCTTAAAGCTGCATCTCTGCTGTTCCGTCTTGCAGTCTCGGACCCTCTCTCTTTCAAATGCCAACTATTGAGATGCTTACTCACTATAGTACAGCTTCTAAGCACACAATTTCAGACCAATTGTTAAAATTGTGATAAAAGCACCAAACTTGGTGTATGTATACCTTGGGGTATACTAAGCAATATAAGGGGTGGACCCCAAATAAACCGACCCCATAATGGGGTGTGGCATCAAAAACAAAATGGCCACCCTGAAAAACTGGAAAATATAATTTGGGGGCATATCTCTGCTTCTAAAATTGGGTTTCAAGTGGTTTAAAATGCTAATTTATAGTTATTTGGCACGCCTAATCCATTGGGACATATAGATAACTGATTGGATGAATATCTACCGCACATATTTTCAAAATGGTGCAATTTTGTGTAAGAAATGGCACATGTCACACGAACAAGATGGGCACACCAAGTAACAGTGGCTACACTCAGTCTCTTGAAGCGGAGTGCCTACACCATGTACACTGATGGAGTCTCCAACGAAGACGATGTGCTTCCATATGACGAATGGAGCAAGACACAATCAGAACGGCATCCACAGTTCTTGTACTGGAGTATGACTATATCACTCCAACTATTGGTACTGCAGTTCGTGAAAGCGCTGCGGCAAGGCAACTTTGACCTCTACGTAGAGACGCTGGGGAAGTTGATTCCATGGTTGATTGCAATAGATCGTACACACTACTCAAGGTGGCTGCCAGTACATGTCAGGGATATGCTCCAGCTGAAAGACACTCATCCAAGCATTCACAGCCAGTTCTCACAGGGACACTTCACCGTGCAGAAAACTCAAAACGCCTTCTCATCAATTGCCCTTGACCAAAACCATGAACAGCTAAACGAGTTCATAAAGGGAGATGGAGGTGCAGTGGGGTTGACGGAGAATCCAGCTGCTCTGTTGAGGAGGATGGTTGCCGGTTTGGAAGTCGCAAGACTGATAAATGAGTTTGATGAACATCATGCCAAGCAGGCTGCTGGAAAGCACCACGAGCAATCACTAGGCGTACAAAATGAGTTCAAACGAGATGTGTGTGAGCTGCAAGGAATCATGCAGGGCATGGGCAACCCATTCACTGATGATGGGGAAGTTTTGGTCACGCTCGACACCAAACTAGTGATGGACCACTCAGTGGTTCAGACTCTACGAACAGTAGAGAATTTTGGTCAGACAAAGTACAGCAAATTTGTGGAGGAACGACTGGTTCGGTGTGAGCAACCACTTTCAAACACCATACAGAAGAACAACCTGGCACTCTCTGGGACACCAAAGAAACATGTCCCCAGCAGAGTCAGTAATCAGGTGGCTTCACTCAAGGCGAACTGTGCTCTATTTTCCCAGCTGTATATTTCGTGCCAGTCAAGGAGTGGAAACCTCACCGTGTTCTTTGCCCACGAAAACCAGGCATGCCCTCCATCACTGTCGAATATGGGAAACCTGAGACATGGTAAAAAGTCGGATCTGGTGCCATGCCTTCAGACCACCAAGCCTGACAAGGTCATTCCTGATTCTGACCCAGTTGCAGAAGCTGAGGTGCTGGATGGTGCTGCACTTGTACACATGCTGCCACCTAAAGATGTCCAGACCAACTTCAATGAATATGCCAAGTGCATATTTATGCCTTACATTCGACGACGTCTTGAGAAGGTTCGAAGACTAGCCGTGGTCTGGGACCGTTACGTAAAGGACAGTCTCAAGCAGAGCACACAAGAAAGCAGAGGTACTGGACAACGCAGAAGAGTTCTGGCAACCGCACCACTTCCAACCAACTGGCAGTCATTCCTACAAGTGGATGCAAACAAAGAAGAGCTTTTCCTGCTATTGGCGGAATACATCGCAGAAGAAACACCACCCGAAGGGAAGCACTTAGTGTCAACATTCGATACGCATGTTAAATGCACACCAGCTGACATGGACACAACACAGCTGGAACCATGCACACACGAGGAGGCAGATACTCGGATTCTGATCCATGTAGCTGACTGCGTGACCCAAGGTTACAGGACAGTTACAATACGCACGACAGACACTGACGTATCAGAATCTATCAGAATCTATCAGAATCTGCTTACTATCAGAATCTTGCTTACTATCAGAATCTATAAAGACAGGTACAAAAGGATATTAGGAAAGAAAAAAGATATTATGAAATTAAGGTTGCCAATGACTCAAAAAATAATCCTAAAGCTTTTTACCAACTATATAAATCCAAGGTTAGAGATGTAATTGGTCCCCTTAAAACTTCGATAGGAGAAATGACAGACAATGATGTAGAAATGTGCAGTACACTAAATAGTCAATTTCTTTCCGTTTTCAGTAATGAAAATTTGGCACAGTTTCCAGAAGTCCGTAAGGTATATAGCTATAGTATAGAAAATAGGTTAAGTACGGTTACTATAAGTAGAAATGATGTGCTTAAGGAAATTGACAGACTGAAACCTCATAAATCGCCTGGTCCTGATGAGATATATGCTAGAGTATTAAAATAATGTAGGGATGAGTTAAGTTACCCATTAACATTAATATTTAACAAGTCATTGGAGACAGGTATAGTTCCAGAAGCTTGGAGGCTTACAAACGTAGTTCCGATCTTCAAAAAAGGTGACAAATCAATAGCATCCAATTACCGTCCCATTAGTCTTACATCAATCATAGGAAAGCTACTAGAGTCAATTATTGCTAGTAAAATTAGAAACCACTTAGATACATTTAATTTAATAAATTCTTCTCAGCATGGATTCACTCAGGGACGTTCTTGCCTTACTAATTTGCTTAGTTTTTTCTCAGAGGTATATGAAGCAGTAGATAATGACAAGTCATATGATACAATATATTTAGATTTCAGTAAAGCTTTCGACAGAGTCCCCCATGAGAGATTGATGAGAAAGGTTGAGGCGCTTGGAATAGGTGGGGCGTTGTTGGGATGGATTGGGTCATGGCTAATTGGTAGGAAGCAGAGAGTCAGCATAAATGGTACGAAGTCAGAATGGGGAGCAGTCAAAAGTGGTGTCCCCAGGGATCTGTATTAGGTCCTCTGTTGTTTGTTATATACATAAATGACCTTGATTTAGGTATAACTAGTAGGATAAGTAAATTTGCAGACGATACCAAAATGGGGAGAACAATTGATTCAGATAGAGATATAGAGTGCCTCGAAAGGGATCTAGATACCTTACACGAATGGTCAGTAAATTGGCAGATGAAGTTTAACATTGACAAATGCAAGGTATTAAAGATAGGGAAGATGCATACAAATGTTAAATATAAACTAGCTAATATAGAATTAGAAAACTCGAATTGTGAGAAAGATCTAGGTGTGTTTGTTAGCAATGATTTGAAGCCTAGACAACAGTGTATAAGCGTTCGAAACAAGGAAAACAGGATTCTCGGGTTCATCTCTAGGAGTGTGAGTAACAGAACTGCTGATGATATCTTAAAACTTTACTTGTCATTAGTGAGACCCCATATGGATTATGCTGTTCAATTTTGGTGTCCTTATTACAGAATGGACATAGATTCATTGGAGAGAGTACAACGTAGAATGGCAAAAATGATCCATAATATTAGAAATCTTCCGTATAAAGAAAGGTTGAAGAAATTAGGCTTACATTCGTTAGAGAGACGCAGAGTTAGAGGGGATATGATAGAGGTGTTCAAGTGGGTTAGTGGGATTAACAAAGGGGACATGACAAATGTACTAAAGCTCAGTGATAGCGAAAGAACTCGTACCAATGGTTTCAAATTAGATAAATTTCGTTTCAGAAAAGATATAGGCAAATATTGGTTTGGTAACACAGTTGTAGATGGGTGGAATGGACTACCAAGTGCTATAGTGGGATTAAAAACGATAGGGAGCTTTAAGATAAAATTGGATAAGCATATGGACGAGAAGGGTTGGGTGTGAAGGGGGATCAGCAGGGTTGGGCCAATCAGCGCTCTGCAGACCCCCGTAATCCTGCGTTAATCTCTAACCATTTTGGTAAGATGATCCTCAGGGTATTAGAGTGTTGAGCCTGTAATTGGGGTTGTGAGGGACAGGGATCTGCCTTGCTTAGGCCAATCGGCTTTCTGCAGACTCCCATTTTCTTATGTTCTTATGTAGTGGTACTAGCTGTTGCAGCTGTCCTCGATCTGGATATAGCAGAGCTCTGGGTCGCCTTTGGCACAGGGAAGACATTTAGGTATATAGGGGCCCACACAATCGCATCAAATCTGGGACACAGGAAGGCAGCAGCTTTGCCTTTATTCCATTGCCTAACAGGGTGTGACACAACCTCATCGTTTGCAGGACGTGGAAAGAAAAGATGCTGGGATGCGTGGAATATCTGTGACTCTCTGAAAGACTCTCTCCTCAATCTTGCCAATACACCTGTTACCCTGGACTCGTCGGATCTGCAAACCATCGAGAAATACGTTGTACTTCTATACAACAGAACATGCGGACTGGAAACTGTGAACGAAGCAAGGAAACATCTTTTCGCACAGGGGTCAAGATCACTGGAAAATATTCCCCCAACTGTGAGGCAGCACTCTTGGAACACTGCAAGCGAGTTACGTACCAAGGTGGATACATATGGGGACAGATCCTCACACTCGTCCCTGTTCTGCCAAAGCCATGTGATTGGGGGTGGACTATGACAGAACATGGTTGGTATCCACACTGGACAGCACTACCGGAGGCATCGCGGGCTTGTCAAGAACTCATACGCTGTGGGTGCAAGAAAACATGCAGGGGATTCTGCAAGTGCAAGAAAAATGAACTCAACTGCACAGAGCTTTGTGGCTGCCAAGGTGGATGTGCGCACTAACTATTTACTGTGAGTATTAACACATGGTTCACAATATTTTGATCTCATTTCGAACTCTGGTTATTTGCTGTATAAGTTCGACAATAAAAGATGAGTTCTTTCCAACGATCGAGTTTGTTTTGTTGAATTTCTTCATGTGAATCAAAATGGATGCCATTTTGAAAATATGCAAATTAAAGTTTTGCAATCAATCAGCCTTACGCATTAATGTATCCAGAATACCTAAAGGCCATAATCTAGTATTTTAAGCCATTCAAAAATGAAAATTGCAAGTGTATATGGGTTGCTACAGATATTTTTCAGTATTTAATGGCGCCCATTTTGTTTTTGGTGCCACCCCTCATTATCATTCAGATTTGGTTGGGGTCCACCCCTTATTTCATTTAATATATATCAAAGTGTACATGGACCAAATCTGTTGCTTTTATCACAATTTGAACAATACATTTGCTTAGAAGCTGTACTACTAAGCACTGCTACCATAACATATTTTGAATATGGGAATATCCATACAAGGGTAATTTATTGGAAACAAATTCCATCCAAATAATATCTTCCTATTGACATATCGGTTTTTGAACTCTGGACCTTTAGGTTAGCTGTCCAGTAGCAAGGCTACTCCACCAGGTCCATTAATTCTTCAGTCAGAAAGCCAGCGTTGTGAATGATGATTCATAGCTCAGTAACATATTACATTCGATTAAAATTATTCTTAATTACGTCTATTTACTGCACTCTAGTTAACTTCTTGACCAATCCTTAATATCCTTCATTACTCCACTAATGTTATAAAGTTTTCATATCAGCATTTAAGTTTGTATGTGTACTGTATTAAATATCCTGCTAGGTCTGGCAAAATTATCGAAGAATGCGGGATGAGGTAATAAATAACAAATAAAGAGCATCATTGCAGAGTAATTTCACACTTACCGATAATGACTACGAGAATTTTGCCTCATTATCATTCTACACAAATCTGCACATGTATGCTCGCTTTGGAAACTAGAAGGAAATACATCCTTAGGCTTAGAGGATGACAAATAGTATCATAGATTTTAACTACAATATTAATGTTTTGGCACAAATTCTTGACACACATTCACACACACTGCATAATGTCGACAATTAGCTCCGTCTACTGGATCAACACTGTATTGTCATTAACTTGCTTTGAACGACATACTAATTGTTTCACAAGAGAGAGAGAGAGAGAGAAAGAGCATTGATCTTGATGTTTCTTTCTTGTTATGAATTGTGTTCTACCTATAAACAGTATACATTATGTAGGGGTGTGATTAATATAATTATGTTTTATTAATGATTAATGCTTCCTAACAGTATTATTATATTCCTTTAATCATTTTAATGGATCCTTACCTGGCTGAAAACAATGTACTTAAAGTTATTGTTAAACCACAACAACTATGCAAAGCGTCTCTTAAATATTGCAGTAGTAGCCTTCTATTAATATGTTAGAAGACTACCAAGAGATCGGAACACACTCTAGGTCTTCACCTGTTCAGAATTTACTGTCAGGTGAACTAGGGCCAGGCAGCACCTAGATTGTTAGCTGGCCGGGATTAGCTTTGCAGGTATTGCAGGTCGGTTAACACTGCTTGAGGTCAGAAACACTTGGTAGGGCCAGAGAGTACCTTACGAGGCCAGAGAGCACTCAGATCTCAAGAGGGGAGGGGAGATACCTTCCCTTACCTGGTCTGAGTACCTATCTAGTGTCTAGGTGCTCTCTGTCTTATAGAATGTACAGGGGAAAAGGACACGTTTATAGGTGGTTTCTATTGGGGAGATATGTCGTTCTGGTCTTGGCGAAGGGGGTAAGGGGGACAGTAGTGGAAGGGCCCTCCTGATTCGCCGCCGGATGCCTTCTAGGGACCAATCCGAAGGGCGTCTGGTGGGTGACGTCATGGCGGCCTGATGGGTGGCGACGGCGGTCGTGTTGGCCAATCCTGGGTCGAGCTGGGCGTCACCAGAATGGGAAGAGATTCACTGTAGCAATGTGTTAAACTATGGTCATAGGTTCTTTTTCAGATTATTTAACACCCATGCCTGTTACAATTAACTTCGTCCTTTGAGATACATCTCTCCTACTTGTTCGAGATGGCACAATTGCTTATTCATGTTGTTTTGTTAAATATGACTATAATAGTAAAACATATATTACAACATTGAATGTGGCAGTATGACCAACATTTGTTTTTTTAGTGATTTATATATTTTGTTGTCACTATTGTTCAGTTTCTTAGGGGAAGAGGGTTCTGAAAATGTTTTCAATCGATAACTACTATAATGAGTGTATTGGTATGGTAAATATATTTAGGGAAAACGAAATATGTTAGTACTGCCTCTGTAGCCAACATGATATTTGTTGGCTAATATGTGACCGTCTTATGAAGGCCTAATAACATTACCGCAATAAATTAATATAAATGTGATGCATGTGTATGACCTAATTTAAACTCAATGTCGATCTTACAGTTTGTGTGTGTATGCTTTTATGTGTGCATATTTTGCTATATCTCAACTTATATACTTAATTTGTAAGTGTGTAAATAACACAACCATACACTCGACTGCATAAATCTTATTTAGACATACACATAAACATATGTCTAAACAACAACTGACTTGTTATTCAGTATGTTTGACTATCTATATTCATTCTGTTCATGGAACATGGGGTTTGCATTTTATTTGTACACAAATATCCTTTCTTCCGACCCATATATTTGTTTATGTCCTCTGTGGTGTTTATCGCTAACCAATCACCTTTATAATTATTGTGTAATGCACTAAAGGGTTCAGTGGTCATATGTTTGTAAAACTATAATCACCCCCACCTCGCTGTCTGTCTCTCTCTCTCTCTCTCTCTCTCTCTCTCTCTCTCTCTCTCTCTCTCTCTCTCTCATAAAAGCCAAATTGTTTGAAGTGAAATTATCTTCGACGTTTAGTGAACCGAGAAATTAAGAGTCTTCACCGTCACACCTTGGTGATCAGTATTCTAATATTATGAATCTCGGGATAGTTTTTGAGCTCGGTGAATCTCTTTGGAGTACTTTACAAAAATAATAAAAATAATATCAGAGTATCAACAGTTTTCATATTTAATATAGCTTACTGGCTTTGCTAGTACAACTACACAATTTATTAACACTCTCCGGCTCATATGACGCGATCGCGTCATATGGAGGATTGGCCAAAAAACTCATATGACGCTAGTGCGTCATATGAACTTATTATATTCCCCAGAAATAAGTTTATGACACTTTTGGGCCGTTTTTTTGGCTGGTAAGTTAGGTAAGTTAGATCTAGATGTGGAAATATCTAGCAACCCCGTGGCGTCTCTCTGTGGGCCCCGCGGGTGATGAAGAGGCCAGTCGTGCACCCAGCAGTCAAGCTTCTAGGTGGGTCTGTCAGGCCCTTTAAACCGAGGGGCCTCCATTTTGCCCAGCCTGGGTGGTATTTCCGCCCTAATATAATAGTAGGGTCATTTGCTTATAATCCGTGACCATTTTGTTGCTACCATTTTCTCTCGATGGATTTGACAACCTGAACCATTTTAAAGGAAAATTAGCTCCTATGCCCCTCTGAAAAATGACGGCTAACTCTGCTAGAGCCCAATATTCAAAATGGCCACCAACGTCATCTTGAAAAACATGAAATGTAATATCTCTGGCATCAGATGAGCTACAAGGACGAATGAGGTGTCCTTTTTCACTAATTCTGGCATTACAAATCCAGTGGAATGGTTATTGTATTGTATTGTATTGAATATTGTATTGTATTATACTAATTGTACATACTAATCTGCCACTTCACTGTCAGTTGTGGAAGTCAGGGATGGCTACTGACTGACTCTGGTCAACACTGCCCTGTTGTGGGAGTCAGGGTTGGCTACTGACTGACTCTGGTCCCCACTGCCCTGTTGTGGGAGTCAGGGTTGGCTACTGACTGACTCTGGTTCCCACTACCCTGTTGTGGGAGTCAAGGCTGGCTACTGACTGACTCTGGTCCCCACTACCCTGTTGTGGGAGTCAGGGTTAGCTACTGACTGACTCTGGTCCCCACTACCCTTTTGTGGGAGTCAGGGATGGCTACTGACTGACTCTGGTTCAAGCTACCCTGTTGTGGGAGTCATGGATGGCTACTGACTGACTCTGGTCCCCAATACCCTGTTGAGGGAGTCAGGGTTGGCTACTGACTGACTCTGGTCCCCAATACCCTGTTGTGGGAGTCAGGGTTGGCTTCTGACTGACTCTGGTCCCCACTACCCTGTTGTGGGAGTCAGGGTTGGCTACTGACTGACTCTGGTCCCCACTACTCTGTTGTGGAAGTCAGGGTTGGCTACTGACTGACTCTGGTCCCCACTACCCTGTTGTGGGAGTCAAGGTTGGCTACTGACTGACTGGTCCCCACTACCCTGTTGTGGGAGTCAGGGTTGGATACTGACTCACTCTGGTCCCCACTACCCTGGTGTGGGAGTCAGGGTTGGCTACTGACTGACTCTGGTCCCCACTACCCTGTTGTGGGAGTCATGGTTGGCTACTGACTGATTCTGGTCCCCACTACCCTGTTATGGGATTCAGGGTTGGCGACTGAATGACTCTGGTCCCCACTACCAGGTTGTCGGATTCAGGTTTGGCTACTGACTGACTCTGGTCCCCACTATCCTTCTGTGGGATTCAGGGTTGGCTACTGATGACTCTGGTCCCCACCACCCTGTTGAGGGAGTCAGCGTTGGCTACGGACTGACTCTGTACCCCATTACCCTGTTGTGGGAGTCAGGGTTGGCAACTGACTGACTCTGGACCCCACTACCCTGTTGTGGGAGTCAGGGTTTTCTACTGACTGACTCTGATCCCCACTACTCTGTTATGGGAGTCAGGGTTGGCTACTAACTGAGTCTGGTCCCCATTTCCCTGTTGTGGGAGTCAGGGATGGCTACTGACTGACTCTGGTCCACACTACCCTGTTGTGGGAGTCAGGGTTGGCTACTGACTGACTCTGGCCCCACTACCCTGCTGTGGGAGTCAGGGTTGGCTACTGACTGACTCTGATCCCCACTATCCTGCTGTTGGTGTCAGAGTTGGCTAATGACTGACTCTGATCCCCACTACCCTGTTGTGGGAGTCAGGGTTGGCTACTGACTGACTCTGGTCCCCACTGCCCTGTTGTGGGAGTCAGTGTTGGCTACTGACTGACTCTGGTCCCCACTGCCCTGTTGTGGGAGTCAGGGTTGGCTACTGACTGACTCTGGTCCCCACTGCCCTGTTGTGGGAGTCAGGGTTGGCTACTGACTGACTCTGGTCCCCACTACCCTGTTGTGGGAGTCAGGGTTGGCTACTGACTGACTCTGGTCCCCACTACCCTGTTGTGGGAGTCAGGGTTGGCTACTGACTGACTCTGGTTCCCACTACCCTTTTGTGGGAGTCAGGGTTGGCCACTGACTGACTCTGGTTCAAGCTACCCTGTTGTGGGAGTCAGGGTTGGCTACTGACTGACTCTGGTCCCCAATACCCTGGTGTGGGAGTCAGGGTTGGCTACTGACTGACTCTGGACCCCACTACCCTGTTGTGGGAGTCTGGGTTGGCTACTGACTGACTCTGGACCCAATTACCCTGTTGTGGGAGTCTGGGTTGGCTACTGACTGACTCTGGACCCAATTACCCTGTTGTGGGAGTCAGGGTTGGCTACTGTCTGACTCTGGACCCCGTTACCCTGTTGTGGGAGTCAGGGTTGGCAACTGACTGACTCTGGACCCCATTACCCTGTTGTGGGAGTCAGGGTTGGGTAATGACTGACTCTGGTCCCCAATACCCTGTTGTTGGAGTCAGGGTTGGCTACTGACTGACTGTAGACCCCACTATAACCTGTTGTGGGAGTCAGGGTTGGCTATTGACTGACTCTGGACCCCACTACCCTGTTGTGGGAGTCACGGTTGGCTACTAACTGACTCTGGTCCCCACTACCCTGTTAAGGGAGTAAGGGTTGGCTACTGACTGACTCTGGTCACCACTACCCCATTGTGGGAGTCAGGGTTGGCTACTGACTGATTCTGGCCCCCACTACCCTGTTGTGGGAGTCAGGGTTGGCTACTGACTGACTCTGGTCCACACTACCCTGTTGTGGGAGTCAGGGTTGGCTACTGACTGACTCTGGTCCAAACTACCCTGTTGTGGGAGTCAGGGTTGGCTACTGACTGACTCTGATCCCCACTACCCTGTTATGGGAGTCAGGGTTGGCTACTGACTGACTCTGGTCCCCACTACCCTGTTGTGGGAGTCAGGGTTGGCTACTGACTGACTCTGGTCCCTGTATCTGATGTGGCCGAGCGGTGTAACAGCGCATTTTGAGCGACTGTACACTTCTAAGATAAACCATATAATCACATATATAACTCACACCATTATAACTACCTTTTAAAAAGAACTGTAAGTGTGTTGGTGTGGTCTCCCTATAGAAGCTCACACCAACACAATAGAAGCTGGTAACTTTCCACTGTGCTAAGGCAAGCACGGATCCCACGATCACCAAATGGTATCACACTACCGTTGTCAAGATATCGAGAAGTAATTGCTAGCAACTTTGTCACATCCAGTTGTCACATGGTGTTGCTGAACCGGGCCCCTCCCTCAAGTGCCAGAGGGCGAGTCAGTCAGCACACCACCACACCCTAAGGAGGGTATCTCTCTCCAGCCCTCTGGGTAAAACTAGTGACCTGTATAAGTGTAGAAGTACCTTATAAGTGACATACAAGTACGCAGTGACATACAAGTGTTCTAGTGATTCCCTTCTAATCATATGTTCTCTCTCTTTACAGGAAGATCATTATTACTTGGAAAACAGCTCATAGTTCTAGGTTGCTATTATTAAAGTGTTATCATTAATTATTAAGTAGAGTACTTATCTCGGTACACACTCAACATCGAGTATTCACCACATTAAGAAGTACTTTAGTATTACATTGCCCCAACGCAAGTCTAGTGTAATATATTCTAATATCTCAAAATTAGAATTAAGGGCTAAAAGACATATATTTTTTCTGCTAAAATAAACAACACAAAAGCCTGTGCTTGTTTATTTAAGACGTTAAAGTACATTCGTCATCAAGACCTTAACTTGGCTTTATTAATGTAATACCTTGAAGATTTACAACAAGGTTTCAATATGATCAAACTAAGAGGATAATATCATATGTAACAATTTTGTTGTGGGAAATATATATAAGTTCATTAAAAACAATAATATGTTCGCCAAACAGAGTTAAATATAGGTGATACATTAATCAATGTTATTGTAAACTAAGTGCACCATATATTCAACAGTCAAAGTATGTAAATATTTAAACAAAATGGATAATTAAATATGTAATAATCGAGGAGACAACCGTAACGGCGAGGATACTGTAGATGTCGATACTATCGTGTGTATGAGTGTGTGTAGTGATTATGTTTGTCCTGAAAGCATGTATATTTCGAAAATATACTTGACACGCAACTGCAAAGAAAAAACATAACGAAAGTTGATATACATATAAACCTTCAATTATCACTTACGTTAGTAAATAGAAACATTGCACAACATTCCAACGAACTTAAATACCACTGCAAACATATTCCAACAAAATGTAGGCTACATTATCTCAACAATTCAGATAAATATCCTTTTATCTTCTGTTACGCTGGCCAGCTTGCCAGAATGCACTCGTAACTTGCTAGCGCTCGCCAGGGCAGTGAAACGGGCTACAGTAATCGTAGAACGATGTTCTTTCTTTCATAGTGTTCATGTTGTCACAGACAGATCAGTGGTGATCTTTATTCTTGTCTGCGACACTTGGAAGTATTTTATATCATTGATAGAATATAAGATATGTTGTGTGAAGTTGTAGGGAGAAAGAGAGCGAGCAGCGTGGTGGTATTATGTGCGTCTGTATGTATGTGCGCCTCCCTCGCTCGGAGGAGTTTCCCACGCTCGTGATTGGCCGGCGGGCCTGGCGCGTCATATGACACCTGCTCCTCATGACGTAGTCGTCTGTGATTGGGTGCCGCTGCTTTTGTTAGTGCTGGGGGGCTCCTGCCCGCGTTTCTCCTGCAGAGCTTGGCATAGCGTGCTTGGTCCTACATGTCCTTTGCCATCTGTCCCCAATCTAACCCCCTGTACTACTGTTTCTCTCTCTGAACTTCTTCTTTTCTAATACTTCTCCTCTTTATTCATTTACTTATCCCTTCTGGTTCTCGCATACGACTTCCATAGTCGGCCAGTCGTATTACCAGCACCAGTTCTCACATATACGTTTTGCACTAGCTTTAGGGATTATTAGAGTCATAGTCACATGCTAGCATAGTATTGGGGTGCTTCTAATCAGTGACCTGTTCTTTCCTACTATTTAATGCTAGACAGTGGAGGGTATCTTTGGTCGTTGTCTGAGTTATGTATGTGGCAAGTCAGAGCCTGTACGACTTTGACGAAGCTAGGTAGCCTGTAACCCTTGTGCATATTTTTTCTTTGTGAGTGAAGCAGTATACAGGTGAAGGGCTTTTGCCTACTCTTACCTGTATGCTTGCTACCTCATTTTGTTGACCTTTGTGGAGCGCCAGGGTAAGACCAGATATTTGAGATCTGGACTTACCAAGATAGCCTCCAAGTCACTTAACGTAACATAGGGAAATCTGTTCAAGGGGAGACAGTAGGCTAAGAGCATGCCTGCACTCTGCCTAGTTTCCTGGTACCTTTTATGCCACTGCTAGACTTTATTAGTGAGAAAGACAGCATTGTGTTTATTAACTTTAATTGTGTATGCTTTAGGAATTATTCACGCCTTATTTTAGCCTAGGTTATGCATAGTGCACAACCCAGTTTGGCTGTTACGTTGGCTAAGGAAGTACGGTTTTTGAGTGGCGATTATTAGTGCTGTCACAGAGTTGTTGCACTCCCTTGATTCATATATATGTATCCTACTTTTTGGTGTATTTAAGATACACGCTTTGGTGTCCTGTCCCTGCATTATTTCTGTTCTATATTAACGAGCATCTTAGAGCATCAGACGTTTTCAGAAGATTCTTTATCTGATTGCTGTAGGACTAGACTTCCAGTGTTTTCATAGAGCATTGTAGAGTTTAGTGGTGAGTACAGACTCACACTAAAGTTAACGTAAGCATTATACTCCTTTATTAAATCTTGTTATAGTTTATTCAAGCATTGTTATTACTTAAGAGCATTTTATTAACGTAAAGGCTCCTGTTGTGAGTAGGCTTTGCCTTCACCGGAAAGCCTTTGTAGAAGTGCACTAAAACCCACTTAATTGATACCCCGTTATCCAGTAGATTAACTCTGGAGGGTTTAAGTGTTTTTGTTCACCGGCGTAATAGCTTGAGGGTTTGGAATTAGCGTACCGTTGTTGCAGATATAGCCTATCATCTAGTCCACTCTTAAGTGCCCTTGTTTATTTCGTAGTGCCGGTCGTAACAAATGGCGACCTTAGACCAGTATATAGTGAACTGAATATTGCATTTTTTTTTTTTTTTGGAGAAATCTTATTGCCTATTTGGGGTTGAATTTATTTCTCGCATTGTTGGCAGTGGACATTGTTTTGAGGATATATAGAACTTGTTGGAGTTTATTGGTGACCTAGTATTGCACTCAAGAACATCTTCGAATATTTTTGGTGAATAAAGCTGCGCGAGAGTTTGGCTATTTTTGTCTTGACTTGAGATTTTTATTTTTTATTTTTTTTACTCCATCATGTCACTGGACGGGTCTGAGCATAGTGAGGGCACAGTGCGAGAGACAGGCGAGGAGGTGGAGAAGGTGGAGTTGTTTAACGGCGTTCGGGTGGTGAACAATGAGGAGGATGCTCAGATTTTTTGGAGGAGCCTGTGTCGGCTGACCGTGTGTCGGGGCTAGACCGGTACGGACTGCAGTGTGTAGCCACGGTCTTGGGGTTTTCCGGTACTAGCGGTTTGTCGAGAAGTGAGCTGGTTACCTGTGTGCTGAGTGGGGTGCATGGGGGTTCGGGTGGAGCGGAAGCTGGGGCACCTTCGTCCCAGCCCCCATTCCACTCAACTCCTATCATGGCGCCCCCTCGGGTTCCGGAGCCGAGTACGTTCCCGCAGGCCGAGGCCCGCTGGCGGTTGGGTATGCCTCTAGGTGACTCACGGGGTGGGTCCCCGGTAGTAGCACCCCCTCCTCAGGGTTTGACTCCCGAGATGTTGTTTCAGCTCGAGCTCGCCAAACTTGAATAGCAGAAGCTCGAGCTCGAGCAGCGAAAGCATGAGGCTGAGCTCAGGCAGCAGCAGCATGAGGCTGAGCTCAAGCAGCGAGAGGCTGAGCTCAAGTTTGAGTGTGCAAGGTATTGTGCCGATATTGACCTAGAGAAAACTCGTGTAGAGGTGACGAGGAACCGGGTCGTCCAGGGTGGTCGAGCCCATGACCAGTCCCTGTCGCATCTACTAAAGTTGGTTCCACTGTTTGATGAGTTAGGAGTTACAGAATTCTTTCTCCGTTTTGAGAAAAAATGCCGGGAGCACCAATGGCCCGAGGAGAATTGGGCAGCCCTTGTTTCTTCACGATTGACGGGGAAAGCACTGAAGGCGTACGATGCTTTGCCCCTAGATTCCTGTGTGAATTATGAGTTGTTGAAAGAGGCTGTCCTGAGGGCATATGAGCTACAGCCAGAGACCTATAGGCTGAAGTTTAGGGCGGTTCCAAAAAGAAAGGAGAGTACTTTCCAGGAACACGCTAGAGAGCTGTCAGATGCACTTGAAAATTGGTTGAGGTCGGAGAAGGCAACTACTTTTGATGCAGTAAAGCAATTAGTGTTGTTAGAGCAATTTTTTAAATGTACTGTCAGTGACTTAACTCTTAACCTGAAAGAAAAGCAACCAAAAACTCTGCAGAAGGCGGCTGAGCTGGCTGACCTTAGGGTGTCATTGATTCGTGGGTGCGGGTCTGCACAGAGAGCTGAGGCAGGTAACCAGGGTCTGGTGATGGGCTGGTCTGGTGATGGGCTGGTCTATCAGAGTGAGACCTGAGCAATCTCTGCCATACCCATAGCTTACTCTGACTGTTCCTTTTACTTATATATTTTCTAGATCTCAAGTGACGGCGTCTCTTCCGTAGATTGACCTCCCAATCTACCAAGATTGGAAGCTAAAGCGTCACATTATTCCTTTGCCCCTCAACTTTCTCTTCATAATTGCTGAGGGGCACAGGGCCCTGGGTGGGGCTTTGGTTTCCCGGGCGTTTACGCACCCTCTCAGCTCCCCGCCATGGAGTGGCTTCGGTCACCCAGGCTTTATTGTGGTCGGCAGGGAGGGTTCTGTGGGGGCGCTCGTTTATGGCCTTGGCCTTACTCGGGGCCTTGGGGCTGTTCGGCCAGGCAGCTTGGGGAACAACAACAACAACAACCAGGGGCGTACCACTCCACCCCCCCGAATTAATGACACAACTAATTATCCATTTAAGAGTACTGTTGCCAATTATGAACCCAAGTCGAAACCCTTCCCGTTAAAGAAAGGCCAGGGCCCTTCCTCACCTCAGAGGAAGTCCAAGAGCGAAGTGGAGTGTTTCAAGTGTCATGAGAAGGGGCATATTGCGCGCTCATGTCCGAGCGCACCGCCTACAGCAGTGGTGTCACTAGTGAGCAACATCGGCGTGTCTTTGAGGTCTTCCGGGGTAAACAGTCGGTTGCGAAGTCATCGCCGGTGCAGAAGCAGCAGGAGGGCTCGTCACCCGTCCGTGATGTTTTTTGTGGTCATAGGGCGCACGCCACTGTGAGGTGGGCTGGTGTGGAGCATAGGCTTGAGTTGCTGTGTGATACGGGCGCTTCCCAGACACTTGTCAAGAATTTCACTGGCAAGCCTATTAACGCGGCTCGGGTTGTGGTGGTTCAAGGCATCAATGCTACGCGGTCTTACCCGCTGGTTAGAGTGGAGCTTGAGGTGGACGGTGTGACACGCGAGTTGGATGTGGGTGTGGTGGAGAAATTGCCAGTTGAGGGGGTCGAACTCCTTCTCGGCAATGACTTTGCGTTGCCCACTTCCGAGGTTCCACCCTTAGTCGTTGCCGAGAGGGCGGCCGACACGAGTAGGGAGGGGCAAGAGGGGCTCGAGAGATCTCAGTCCGCTCAGGTGTCACAGCCTAGTACCCAAGTTGCAGACCAGCGGAGGAAGGGTCGGAAGGAGAAAGTCGAGGCTGGTGGTCGGGTTGTGAGTTTGGACCCAGCGACACTCCTTGGTGACTTGGCACTTGCACCAAAGTTAAGCTTCGGAGTGGCCCCAGAACCTGTCCCCCCTAGTGACATGGAGGGCGTGATGGCACTCCGCGACAGAGTAGTTCCCAGGGGCAACTAGAAGATCTTAGTCTTGAGAGTTGTGGGAACGGGGCTATTGAACTCGAGGACGGGGAAGCATGTCATGTGAACCTGTTAAAGGAGTTTGTGAGGCAACCACCTGAGCAGCCTACTGTCCCTGTGTTGGTCTGCAGCGGCCAAGGTGGAGAAGGAGAGGGGGGCAGTGGGGCACAGGTGGAGGATAGTTGGGATTGTCATGTCTCGGCGGAGAAGTGGGCGGGGGACACGAGTCAGATGGCTGTGGAAGCTCTTGAGCACCTGCCTGAGCAGCAGTGTGCAGCGCTCCAGCACCTGCTCGGTTCATACCCCACTGTTTGTGCCGAGCACCCAGGCCTCACAACTCGTGCGGTGCATGATGTTCCGCTGGCAGGTCACTTGAGTGTTAGTAAACCGTTGGCCTCGTTGTTTCAGTGGTTCAAGGTGGGCGACGAGGCTTTGGCATGGTTGTCAGTTCAGGGTCAACCCATGGCTGCTAAGGGTGGTGGTCAGAATCAGGACATTGAGCAGATTGGTGAGGTTGGCTGTGGAGTGGATGCGCCCGGTCGTCGCATAGCCTCCCAATGCTGCTCTAGTAAAATGCAACACCCCTACCATAGACCGACTGTATCTGACCGTGTTGCTGAAGGCGGTGATGCTGCGCAGGCAGATGTAGTCGCAAGGAATGCGGGGGTGCGCATGTACGGTATCGGCGGGGAAGCCTTAGCAATTATGATCTATGGGAGTGACTGCACAGTGCACAGGTGGTACAGATTGTCCCTCTCATGACCTGGCTGTTCTAGGGACAAAGGTGGAGAAGGAGGGAGACTATAGTGTAGAAACTACGGTCTCGGCTGGGTTGTGGGAGGGCACTAGGCATGTTGTTCTTCGAGATAAGTTGCAACCTCTTGTTCCTGAGCGCCAAGAGAAGTTGTTTACTAGGCTGTGGCAGTACGTCCCGCATGTTTGTTGATTCTCCAGGCCTGATGTACGGGGTAGAACCCGACATGGGATCTGGAGACAGTGCAAGGCTCAAATTGGCTCCCTACCGTATAAATCCTGCTCGACAGCCTGTCGTGAAAGCAGAGCTAGACTACATGTTGGAAAAGGGTCTGAGGGATAAGGGATATCGTGAGTGGTCGTTGCCAGTAACTTTGCAACCTGAGTTAAGTGGCAAGATCCGTGTTTGTGTTGATTGCAAGAGTGTGGAAGTATTATCCCTGACAGACGCCTATCCATTACCCAGAGTTGACGACCCCATAGACCGCATCGGGGCTGCCTTGTTTATCACTAAGGTGGAAATAGTGAAGGGTTATTGGCAGGCCCGTTGCCGGAGAGAGCGAAGAGAAGTGCCAGTCTTGTGATGGACTGGGCAGTTTATCAGTGTCAGGTGTTGTTTTGCTGCAGGAACACAAGTTGGATGGGTGGCATGTTAAGGGCACTGATAATGTTCTGGCTAATTGTTTGTCACGGGAGGGTATGTTTGCAGGAGAACACTCGCCGTTCAGTCAGTGTTGTTTGAGAGTGGAGAAAAATTAGGCTTGCCCCTGTAGTGCAACGCCGCCAAAAACACTATTAAAAAATATAAAAACCTAACATAAAAACTCTTTCTTTTTGTTAGTATATAAGTGCAGTATATTACAGCAAGATAGACATTCTGAGTTGTTGTCTTAGTAAGCTAGGCTTGGTGAAGCTTGCTTCACCATATATAATTATATATCAATAATATAATTATTATTATGCTATTATTTTGGGGAAGTGTTGTGTTTTTTTTTTTATATAATGCAGTGTTTTATGTTTGTGATTGTGCCTTGTTGTCACAACTTGGGAGAGTAGCTGGGTGATGCGGGGTTGGTGGGCATTCTGTCTGGTCAGATGTGAAGTTCACCTAAGGCTGAAACGTCCCACATCTTGGGCGGGGTGTTACGCTGGCCAGCTTGCCAGAATGCACTCGTAACTCGCTAGCGCTCGCCAGGGCAGTGAAACGGGCTACAGTAATCGTAGAACGATGTTTTTCCTTTCATAGTGTTCATGTTGTCACAGTCAGGCCAGTGGTGATCTTTATTCTTGTCTGTGACACTTGGAAGTATTTTATATCATTGATAGAATATAAGATAATGTTGCGTGAAGTTGTAGGGAGTAGAGAGCGAGCAGCGTGGTGGTATTATGTGCATCTGTATGTATGTGCGCCTCCCTCGCTCGGAGGAGTTTCCCACGCTCGTGATTGGCCGGCGGGCCTGGCACGTCATATGACGCCTGCTCCTCATGACGTAGTCGTCTGTGAATGGGTGCCGCTGCCTTTGTTAGTGCTGGGGGGCTCCTGCCCACGTTTCTCCTGCAGAGCTTGGCATAGCGTGCTTGGTCCTACATGTCCTTTGCCATCTGTTCCCAATCTAACCCCCTGTACTACTGTTTCTCTCTCTGAACTTCTTCTTTTCCAATACTTCTCCTCTTTATTCATTTACTTATCCCTTCTGGTTCTCGCATACGACTTCCATAGTCGGCCAGTCGTATTACCAGCACCAGTTCTCACATACATGTTTTGCACTAGCTTTAGGGATTATTAGAGTCATAGTCACATGGTAGCATAGTATTGGGGTGCTTCTAATTAGTGAGCTGTTCTTTCCTACTATTTAATGCTAGACAGTGGAGGGTATCTTTGGTCGTTGTCTGAGTTATGGATGTGGCAAGTCAGAGCCTGTACGACTTCGACGAAGCTAGGTAGCCTGTAACCCTTGTGCATATTTTTCCTTTGCGAGTGTAGCAGTATACAGGTGAAGGGCTTTTGCCTACTCTTATCTGTATGCTTGCTACCTCATTTTGTTGACCTTGTGGAGCGCCAGGGTAAGACCAGATACTTGAGATCTGGACTTACCAAGAGAGCCTCCAAGTCACTTAACGTAACATAAGGGAAATCTGTTCAAGGGGAGACAGTAGGCTACGAGCATGCTTGCGCTCTGCCTAGTTTCCTGGTACCTTTTATGCCACTGCTAGACTTTATTAGTGAGAAAGACAGCATTGTGTTTATTAACTATAATTGTGTATGCTTTAGGAATTATTCACGCCTTATTTTAGCCTAGGTTGATGCATAGTGCACAACCCAGTTTGGCTATTACGTTGGCTAAGGAAGTACGGTTTTTGAGTGGCGATTATTAGTGCTGTCACAGAGTTGTTACACTCCCTTGTTTCATATATATGTATCCTACTTTTTGGTGTATTAAAGATACACGCTTTGGTGTCCTGCCCCTGCATTATTTCTGTTCTATACTAACGAGCATCTTAGAGCATCAGACGTTTTCATAAGATTCTTTATCTGATTGCTGTAGGACTAGACTTCCAGTATTTTCATAGAGCATTGTAGAGTTTAGTGGTGAGTACAGACTCACACTAAAGTTAACGTAAGCATATACTCCTTTATTAAATCTTGTTATAGTTTATTCAAGCATTGTTATTACTTAAGAGCATTTTATTACCGTAAAGTACTCCTGTTGTGAGTAGGCTTTGCCTTCACCGGAAAGCCTTTGTTGAAGTGCACTAAAACCCAGTTAATTGATACCCCGTTATCCAGTAGATTAACTCTGGAGGGTTTAAGTGTTTTTGTTCACCGGCGTAATAGTTCGAGGGTTTGGAATTAGCGTACCGTTGTTGCAGATATAGCCTATCATCTAGTCAATTCTTAAGTGCCCTTGTTTATTTCGTAGTGCCGGTCGTAACACTTCCTAGTACAGTAAGCTTACCTGTAGATGATAAAACTGATTCATAAAACCCTCGTGGTAATGTTGGTGGTAACAAGGCTGATGATGCCATTACCGTTCATGTTATTAAAGGCGAATACTTATTGGGGAGAATATTCCTGACACTACAAAAGGTTTTGAAATACTACCGATTGCAAACTAGACAATTGTAACATTTTGTAGTTTGAATATGTGTGTGATTATAATGGTCATTATGGTACACCCATAAATATTGCCAACAAATATTCAAGTAGTCTGCTGGCAATTATGGATGAGTAAGTAATACTGTACATACTGTGTCTAGTTTACTGTTTGAGCTGAAACGGAAATGTTTTTATTGTAAGATATTTATATTTGTTTTCAACCTCGAGACTTTAATGTAAGTTGTTCAGTAGCTTGTAACTCTTGCTAGGCCACGAAATTGTCAAGTGAAGCTTCGACCTGTTGGGTACGTGTGTCGTACTAGATGTTAACAGTGGAACATTAAAATGCTAGTTACGGAAATTATAAGATCGCCTCAGCAATAACCCTGATATTAGATGAAGACTTAACACCATGCTACCCACTGTGGTATCACTTCCACCAATACATTTTGGTGGTGTTGTTGAACCTGAGGGAGTATGGAAAGGATGAATTTTGCCATAAATTCGGAGTGAAGACGCTGGAGGAGACATAATCTGGCTGAGAGTGACTGATGGTAGGTGCTTCATAGCTGGAGTCTGTTACGTAGGATGTGGAGAGAGAGAGAGAGAGAGAGAGAGAGAGAGAGAGAGAGAGAACGAGAGTGAGTGAGTGAGAGAGAACGAGAGTGAGTGAGAAACAAAAGATAATATTTAGATAACGTGCATGTGTATGTGGTAACCCAGGTTCAAACACCGGTAAGATCACATGCTTTCATTAATATCATTGGGAGGTGTTTGGGGTTGGGAGTGAAATTAATAAATTATATTACATGGTCTGTGAGACGTGAATGGGTAATTTCCAGGTTATTCAAAGGTACAATATTCTACTGGTCACTTATCTTGGTAGTGAATATGCTTGATGAATAAGGATCCTTTGTATTGGAATCATGCAACTCCAGGAAATACCTCTTAAACATTGTTATGAATCACCCGGGTAAATGTGAACCACTTTGGTAATATGCACCACATCTGACATCACTCGCAAGAATGGTTGTGGAGTATTGTGTTGGGAAGGTTTGTGAGGATCATGAAGGTATTTTTGTTGATAGTATCGAACCATAATTTGTAATTATGCAGCCCAATTAACTTCAGTAATAATATTAAATAACTAATTAGTTTAATATAGTCAGTTGGTTTAGTCAATTACTACCAGACGAACATATAATATTTATTAAATATTGCATTATATGTACACTGTATCATACCTTAAAAGGGAACTATGTAATTAATTATCTCTGAAGGGGGTTCCAAAAGTTGATGGATGTGTAATTAATATATAATTTCAAGATAATTTAAGATACTAAATCCTTATTACAAATGCCATCATATAAATTAGATCTGCGATTATTAATGTTCAAGTTTGTTTCTGATGTATTTGTTTCCTTTAGGATCATGGACGAATTTCAACAGACGACATACTATAAAATATAACAATACTGTAATAATACCGATTGTGGTTATAAGCTGATAATTGTGTTTGGTTGTAACCCTTTCGAACCTGTGATGGATGATGGCTACTAACCTGGTACACAGGGACCAACACAATGTCCAAGGTATCCTAGATTGTCGTCATCTTGATTAGTGCCATTGACCCAAAAAGTAGTAGTATCAGTTGAACAAGGGCGGGATACTCAAAGAGCTTCAAATGTTACGGCGATATCGATACCGTAGCGATCTTCTGGCGCCTTCCACTATGGCATGGATATGGTGTTATAGTTAAGGTGAATTCTCGCATACTCACAAATGTTATAAAACACATTAAGTGGTCCTTAACACTTAAAGCAGCAAGTTAGGAGCATTATTAAGGCTTTTAAAGGGTTAAAATCAAGTGCAAATGGCCGGTAGCGCAGCAGGCCACACGGCCGACACCCAGGGCTTACCGCCGCCCACTGACTCACGCTCCCTCTGTTCTCGAGTGGCCGGCAGTGTAGCCAGTAGTGAGCGTAGCTGGAAAAAATATGCCGCTATACGCTAAACTCCCATGTTAGTGGTAGCACTGCATGAAAACGAAGAGTGCTACGTAGCTCGTTTTGGTCTCATTTTGAAGCTTGTAGCGCCTATTTTTTGGCTGAATGCATTTCTTTTCATGCAGATACTTGATTGATCATTCAGAAGGGCCTGAATATGCCCAAAATAGCCCAAAACCCCCCGCTAGACGAGGGTTAACTCACTATGGTGAGATAGCGCCAGATCTCGCTCAGCCAATCATGAGCGTTCCTTTTATCCGGGTGTTTTTAAAGGAATGAAACGAAAGGGAGAAATTCAGCCAATCACGAGAGGAGAATACCACCCCCACAGTAACAGCTGTTTTCCCATTATTGTAAACGAATAATTTTAGGGTCTCTGACAAATTAAATAATAGCTAAAGCAAAGGAGAATGCCTGGGACATTATAACACAGGCTGTGAATAATGTGAGCAGGGTAAGAAAATCTACAAGTGAAGTGAGAACAAAAATCATAGACTTCAGATCAGAGGTGAAGAATAAGGCAGCCAAGATGAAAAGAGAGATGAATAAAACCGGTAAGTTTATTGTTAAAGTCTAGGGTAATTTTCATTAGTGAACTTGCAGCATTATTACTTATTGTCTATCCAAACTTTCAGAATCCACTTACATAGCCTATGCATAATTATATTACACACAAATGCTGTGGGAGAGCATTTTAAAAAGGTAATTATCAAAATATATTTGTCTATGTTTGCTTTGGGCCTAGCCTAACAGCGAATATAAGTTGTCAACACAGAGTCCGTCGTCTGCTGCTCTTGTCAGGCCCAGTCAAGTGGTGGTATGGGTACTATCATGTTATCGGCCTCTCTGTTTACAGCTTATTTAGTTTAGAGTTCACCTTAGTGGACTTATGGAACCCCCTAGAGGTTCCATAGGTTAAGGCGGCCTCCGACCATGTTTTCCAAGATGGTCGCCCATATGAAAAGCTTTGAGTATGGGCTCAGAAAGGCACATGGGGGTGGTATGGTGAAATCTGGGAGATATGGCACCATAGGAGCTCCATGAGATTCTTTGAGTATCCCACCCCAGGTCTCCATATTATGCCATAAGTTAAACATAACCTTTAACATTGAGACATATTGGACTGGAGGCAGTTGTGCACAATAGTTTAAATGTGTCACCGTACAATGTGTGATTAATTATTTGCATTGCCCCTATAATTCAAATATAATGAAAACATACATTTAAAAATCACTGCACATTTCTATAGGCTGTGTTATGATGCTCGCAGGGACTCGCCTCTTTTCTACCTTCCCAAATGCACGTTTCGCTTGCTGATTTTCACTGTCCAAAATATCTCGCTGTTCATTGGCTGTGAGCTTTGGCAACACAATACTAATAATAATAATAATAATAATAATAATAATAATAATACCATTTACACTACTGCTACTACTACTAATAATACTAATAATACTAATAATATTAACAATAATACTACTACTAATAATAATGACAATAATAATAGTGATACAGATTATAGGTTTCTTAGAGCGCCATTTTTCTCTAGCTTCCGCTCAGAGATGCAAGAGTCTTGTAACAGCCAACAGAGACCAATACCCATTCCCTTGCTCAAGGGAGATGGTACCATCTAAGAGCTACTGGAAAAACAAAAACATAAACAAAAACAATCACGCTGGAGCGGGCGAGAACGATGGACCAGCCGGCAGGTCACTACAGAGAGTTAAATGCTGCTATATAAATATATCACTTCAACATATTTCAATATTTATAAAAACGTATGAAATTCATTTGGACCGTAATGTTCCTAGAAAGTTTAGAATACCAGCAAAGCGTTGATGTAGTGAGTGTTAGTAAGTTGATAAGCTGTAACTCTGGTTGGGAGCTGCCCTAACGGTCCATTAATCATTCAGTCAATTAGCCAACGTCCTGGATGATGGTCCATTACCGAAAATTATATTATGGTCCATTAATGATTCATCTCATAAAGATTTTTCATTTACTAGTTAGTCAAATGTTTTATCAGACATTATTTACAGTACAAAACGGTAATGAACTTACCATAAAACTTGTAAATTTGCTCGTTCATCTCCATAAGGGGTCAATTATATATATATATATATATATATATATATATATATATATATATATGTGTGTGTGGGTGTTTTGTCTGTATTCACCTGACTGTTTCATTCTTCAAGTACTTCGTTACTCCATTAATATTACCGTGTGTCGTCAGCATTAATGTTTGTGTGATCATGGTATTTTCCCGCTGCCAAAATATGCTTGAAACACGGGACGAGGTAATAAATAAGAGATAAAGAGCATCATTACTTCACACTTACCATGATGACAAAGCTAATCTTGCCTCAATATCGTTCTCAATAATATGGAGAGATAAATGCATATACATTCTTTGGCTTGGAGGATGAACGTTTACACGGAAATATAACTGGAATTTGATCAGTATCATAAAACATGCAATTATAATTTCCAATACATAAGCCAGCTTCTCCCCTCATTGTGACCTTCGTAAGGTTATCAGGTTAAAACTATGATAAGGCTCCTCATACAGTTTATTTATCAGCTTTGGTATAATGTTGCTATGCTTCTATGAACTCGCTATATGAACCGTTATATAGTATGGAAACCAAAGTTGCAGCATTCCAACTTTGAATATTGAGTTGTATAACTGTAAAATAATTTATGTTTTCGGATTTTTGCTCTCTCTCTCTCTCTCCCTCTGAGTGTTACCCCTGCCTTGTGATATTCATTTGACCAGGCCTCGTCTCAACATATTTTTGGGAAACTTGTCATACCTGGCTTGTTTGGAGCCAAAAGCAAAATATATACTATCTGAACAGTTTGGGTTATATAACTGTATTTAAATATAGTACCCTTGTATGCATGTTAAATACATGCCTCATACTAGTTATCACGATAAATGTTTCTTGTAAAGTCACACCAGTCACCACCACCATCACCATACTACCACACTAGTCACCACCACCACACCACACCAGTCACCACCACCACCATAGAGTAAGAATACCCTAGAGGGGCGTGCTGGGAAAATCAGCCGTGTTATTAGTAGTTGGCCATTATTTACATATCTGCTGGAACCCTGCACTAGATGGTGGTAGCGCATAGCACCTCCCTATCGCGGGAAAAATAACTTCTGTCGTCTGTTTATTAACAGTTCCTTTCCCTTGGCTGCAATGGTGTACACGTGTCTCTTGTAGAGTCTGTTGACACACATGTAACTTGTTTGCTATCACCATATCAGCCATAGTCATTATGATTACAAATATTTAAGAGTACACTGATATGCAAAATTACTCCAAAGTATTGCCTACACTGAAATGTGAACAAACTCAATTAATTACATAGCTTACCAAGCTGAACCAAGCCTCCGTGATGATGTAAGGAGGCTGTGGTTGACCTTGAGAATAAGGATATGGTTTGCAATGGATCATGAAGGCTGTTGATTATTTGATATTGACTGTAAATTTATTAACAATGAATGTACTGTATATGAATAACACCAATCTCGTTTGAAGAACAGTATTTACATTGTAATATAAGTTACTAACTTTATAGTACACACCATGGAGGTATAATATTTATTATACCTCCATGGTACACACAGCCACACTCAAACATTGGTCATTCATAAATAATATACACATATTACACAGTATATATACCGTATATATATATATATATATATATATATATATATATAGAGAGAGAGAGAGAGAGAGAGAGAGAGAAAAGTAGGGTACATATTATAATAAACAAAAATACAGAATGGAGGATACATCCATAGATTTAATCACAATAAGTAGTTCTGGATCCCTGCAATAGATGGCGCTGAAAAAAAATTGTCGAACAACGGTAACTGGCAACGTTTAGAGGCACCTTTTTGTTATTAGAATACATCGGAAGACTTCTCTCTCCTATACACACTCTCTGACCACTACCACACCAGGCACCACCACCACACTAACACACCAGTCACCACCACCATACTACCACACCAGTCACCACCACCATACTACCGACCACCACCACACTACCAACATGAGTCACCACCACCATACTACCACCACCACCACCATACTACCACACGAGTCACCACCACCCCCATACTACCACACCAGTCACCACCACCACCACCACACCAGTCACCACCATCACCATACTACCACACCAGTCACCATCACCACAACCACCATACTACCACACCAGTCACCACCACCACCACACTACCACACCAGTCACCATAACCACCATACTACCACACCAGTCACCACCATCACCACACTACCACACAAGTCACTACCACCACACTACCACACCAGTCACCACCACCATACTACCACATCAGTCACCACCACCACCACCATACTACCACACCAGTCACCACCACCACCACACCAGTCACCACCACCACCATACTACCACACCAGTCACCACCACCACACTACTATACCAGTCACCACAACCACCACACCAGTCACCACCATACTACCACACCAGTCACCACCCCACCATACTACCACACCAGTCACCACCCCACCATACTACCACACCAGTCACCACCACCACCACCACCATACTACCACACCAGTCACCACCAACACCATACTACCACACCAGTCACCAATGCCACACAAGTCACCACCACCTCCACCACCACACCAGTCACCACCACATTACTACACCAGTCACCACCACCACCATATACTACCACACCAGTCACCATCACATTACCACACCAGTCACCACCACCACCACACCAGTCACCACCTCCACCATACTACCACACCAGTCACCACCACCACCACCACACTACCACACCAGTCACCACCACCACACCAGTCACCACCACCTCCATACTGTGACGCTCACCGCTTCCCCCAGAACTGCATGGCTTACTCGCTAGGACTCGCCAGGGCAGAGAATGTAGCTACAGTCTACCTATCATTGTGTACTTTCCTTCTCGAGAAAGCTTGTGTTGCAGACAGTTCAGAACTGTTCTTTATTTTCGTCTGTCACAATCCTTTGTATTTGATTTAGTCAATTGAAAGTATTGTGTTAAGTAGTTGAATGATGGGAAGGCGAGCGGGAGAGAGAGAGAGAGAGAGACCAGGTGGTGTGACTTGGTGGTGAGTGTGGCGCGTGACTGGCCCACTTACATAGGCCTCGCGGGATTCGTTGCCTCCTGCCTAACACGGCCTACTAGGCGGCTGCTTACTGGGCGACTGTCGCGCGCCCTCGTGCCATTCCTGCGAACTGGGACTCCAGCCATGCGGTCCCTGAGAATATCCTTGTCAGATCCGTCCCAGACAGCATACTCTAAGCATCTCCCATGAACTGTTCCACACTCTTGTCTTAGAACCTTTCTCTCCTACTGCCTCTATCATTTCCACTACTTCCTCACCTTTTATTAATATCAATTCCCCTCTGGTTCTCTGCATCCACACCTTGAATTGGTGGCCAGACTGTATTATATGCTGGATCTCACATTTATTATGTACTAGGCTAAGGTTGAAGATAGTCATTGTCTTTTTGGGAGATTGTATTGCTCGGACTGTCTCCATCAATCACTAATGTTTCTACAGGGTTAAACAATGCTAGACTAGGGATCAGGTACCTTGCTGTTGGTGTTTTCACTGTGTGTAGGCTACTTTTGAGCTGCACGACACTACGGATTCTGTGGGTTACCTGGGTGGATCTTTTGTCTGTGTACCTTGGAGTTTAGACTGTGTAGTGCGTGAGGGCTGCTTGCCTAATCCACCCAACACTGTTCTAACTCTATTTGCTTTTACTTTTGAGGGTCGCCAGGAGGATACTTGATACTTGTGATCGAGAATCCTCAAGAGAGCACCACTTTATATTAACGTAATCAGGCCGCACAGACCCAAGGTCCACACTAGGCTAGGAGCTGCCTTCCTCCACCAGAATTCTGTACCTTTGCGCATCCCAGCTAGACTTTATTAACCCGGGTAGACATTAGCTGGATTAGATCATATACTCTTTTATGCATACCCATTATTTCTACACAAGCATTTTGAGGTCTAGGTTGCTGTAGAGAGACACAACCAGCATAGACCGGTTTTGTTAATAGGAGTACTACTTTTTCGTGGCAAGCATTATTACTGTTGCACTGCTTATAATATTCTTGTGTCCAATAACATTATAGGTCCAGCCTTTTTGTGTATTTAGCCTACACGTGCATTGTCCTGCCTCCTGCTATTTTGTGGTTCCATTTCGGATACGTTCTTCTTAGTAGCATCCGACATTATTCAGAAGATTCCTTGTTCGGTGCTTGAGGACTTTACAACACTTTCTTTCATAAAGGAGTCGGATATTATTGATTAAAGTAACGTTAAGTAAACCTTCTTCTTGTTTGCATTAGATCACTCTTGTGATTTAATTAAGTTAACTATATTTTCCTTGTGTACCATAACTAAGCAACCATATGTTATAGGTAATAGGCTGTTTCAGAGAACATCAGCCTATAGTAGAAGCACATAGATACTGAGAGTTAAGATACCCCGCTATCACAGATATAACTCTGGAGGGTATATGTGTTCTTTGTTCGACGGGATTATATATCAGGGGTTGGATCTAGCGTTTCCGTTGTTGCATTTATGCCAGTCTAGTCCAATGTATAAGAGCCACTGATTTATACGAGGCCCGATCGTAACAAATGGCGACCTAGCTCAGGATTTGGTGAACTGACATATAATTGCAGGTTATTGTGCAGATTTTCTCACTGTTTAGGCAGTGAACATTTGTTGATTTTGTGGAATATTTTTGGAGGACATGCAAGAATTATTTTTTTAGCAAAGTAATATAGCACTTAAGCGGTCTCCGAGAATTTTTTATTGTGAATATTGTGGTATAAGAGTTTGGGGTACTTCTTTTTTGTGTATCAAAGTGAAAAATCTTCAGTGAGCATCATGTCTTATAGCGGATCAGTGCAGGATGAGGACACAGTACGTGATGTAGAAGCTGAGGAGCAGCAGCATGGGCAGGTTGTTAACTTGGTGAACAGTGAGGAGGATGCAAGGAAATTTTTACAATGGCCTGTTACTTCCGACCGGTTGGTGGGTATGAATCGGTACGGTCTCCAGTGCTTAGCCGCAGCTATCGGTCATGTATGTACTAGTGGCATTACCAAGGATGACCTGATGACGTGTGTGCTGGGTGGGGTGACTGGCGTACGAGGTAGGGTGAGTGCTCAGAGCCCTTTGGCCGAGCCTCCCTTTCACTCGACTCCCAATCCTCCTATTGGAGTACCGACCCTGAGCACGCTTCCGCAGTGGGTAGTGACTGGCAGGGTGGTTTGCCCCTGGGGGGATCACCGGGTATTTCTAACATCATTGCATCTCCTCCTCCTCCTCAAGGTTTGACCCCGGAGATGCTCTTTCAGCTCGAGATGGCAAAGATGCAACATCAGAGTCAACAGCAGATAGAGCTAGCTAAGATAGAAGAGAGAAAAGAGCTGGCTAGGATGCAGCAACAGATGAGGGAAGCTGAGCTTAGGACTGAACTAGAATCTACAAGATGCTGTGCCGACATGGATTTAGAGAAGTCTCGTGTTGAGACGACGGGACAGCGACTCGGTACTGGAAACCGTGCGCATGATCAGTCTCTGTCGCACCTTCTCAAACTGGTCCCTGTATTTGACGAGTCTGGTGTCACAGAGTTTTTCAATAGATTTGAGAAGAAGTGCCGGGTGCATCAGTGGCCTGAAGTTAAGTGGGCGGCCCTTGTGTCCTCTAGACTCGTAGGTAAGGGGCTCAAGGCTTACGATGCACTGCCTTTGGAGTCCTGCGTTGTTTATGAGGAGCTCAAGGAGGCTGTCCTGCAGGCATACGAGCTACAACCCGAGACATATAGGTTAAAGTTCCGGGGTGTGACTAAGGGGCGAGACAGTACCTTCTTGGAGCACGCCCGGGACCTGTCCGACGCTATGGGAAACTGGCTCATATCCGAGAAGACAACTACGTTTGATGAGATGAAACAGTTGATGCTTCTAGAGCAGTTTTATAAGTGTACGGGCGGCGACTTGACTTTAAACCTTAAAGAGAAGAACCCAAGAACTCTCGTAGAAGCAGCAGAGATGGCTGATCGTCGGTTGTCACTAATTCGGGGGTGCGGCTCTGCACAGAGAAACGATGTAGGCGTTAAGGAGCGTTACCCTCCCCCTCCCCGGAATATGGACACACATAAATTTAAAAGCAATGACACCAAGACTGATCACAAACCTAGCACCGCCCCGTTTAAGATGGGTCAGGGGACTTTTACACCTCAGTATAAGTCCAAGGGGAAATTTGAGTGTTATCACTGTCACAAAGAGGGGCACATGGCAAAGGCTTGTCCGAGCAGACCTCCCACCGCGGCTGTGTCATTGGCTCGCAGCATTGGGGTGTTCCAGAAGTCTTCTGTGTTTGCTGGAGGCATAAGATCAGAGGATGGAGCACCGCCAGTGAAGAAGGATCCGGAAGGCTCGAACCCTGTCCGCGATGCCTTTTGCGACCATAGAGGGCATGGCTGCGTGAAGTGGGGGGGCAAGAAGCACGGGGTACAGCTTTTGCGTGACACAGGTGCCTCTCAGACACTCTTGAAGAATTTCACTGGTAGACCCATAAACGCGGTGCGGGTAGTTGTGGTGCAGGGAGTTAATGCAACTAGGTCATACCCGCTTGTTAGAATGGAGCTTGAAGTTGACGGTGTGACTCGCGAACTGGATGTGGGAATCGTGGAGAAATTGCCTGTTGGGGTCGTCGACCTCCTTCTCGGTTATGACTTTGCGGTGCCTGCTTCTAAGGTTTCACCCTTAGTCGTTGCCGAGGAGCCGGCCGACGTGAGTAGGGAGGAACAGGAGTGGGTTGAGAAGTGTCAGGTGCAACCAATGGCGTGTGTTGTAACCAGATCTCTCGCATCCAGGGAGTCACAGCCTAACCAACAGTCTTCAAATAAGCGGAGGAACGGTCACGAGAAGGTGCTGAAAGCTGATACGGTGGAGAGTCTAGTATCAGCAGCGCTTCTCGGGGACTCAGTATTAGCACCGTTATTTGAGTCTGGAGAAGCACCACCACCTGTCACTGAGAGTGTAGAGGCAGGGCTTAAAGAGACTCAGAGGCAGCAACGGGATGCAAAGTTCGATGTTGGGGGAGGGCATGAGTTGTTTCGCAAACACTTAGACAGGCTAGCTCCCTCAGATATTCGCAAATTGCAGCTAGAAGAAGGTTCTAAAGTGTAGTGACGGTGCTGTCGAACTTGAGAGTAGAGAACGAATGTTGCGTAGTCTGGAGTTGGTTGGCCGCAATCTGGTAGGCTCTCAGGCCCTCATGAAGGACAGGTACGACCACAAGGTGAAACTCAGGGAGTTTCACGTGGGTCAGGAGGTGTTGATACTACTCCCTCTTGTAGGTCACCCCTTATCCGCAAAGTACGCTGGTCCTTATAAGGTAGCAGAGAAGCTCTCGGAATTAGATTACCTGGTGGCGACTCCAGACAGGCATAAGAGGAATCAGTTATGTCATGTCAACCTGATGAAGGAGTATGTGAGGCGCCCACCTGAGCCTCTCACTGTCACCGTGATGACTTTCAGCAGTCAAGGTGGAGAAGGAGAATGGGACAGTCATGCGCAGGTGGATGACAACTGGGATTATCATGTTTCTGCAGATCAGTGGGCGGGAAACACGAGACAGGCGGCTCATGAGGCTTTGCAACACCTACCTGAGCAACAGCGTGTGGCTGTCGAGCGCCTATTTTGTTTATACCCTACTGTATTTGCGGAACACCCAGGCCTCACTACTCAGGAGGTGCACGACGTTGACGTCGGAGACCACCCACCCTTCAAATCAGTGCCCTATAGGGTGTCCCCTATTAAACTTCCGTCCCTCCGGGCGGAGTTGGAGTATATGTTGCAACAGGGACTGATCGAGAAGGGGGCGGTAAAGTGGACATCTCCCGTAACGCTGCAACCTAAGCCGGATGGCAAGGTGCGCTTCTGTGTTGATTACAGCAGGCTAAACGGCTTGACTCCCACCAACCCATATCCTCTTCCCCGGGTCGATGACTGTGTAGACAAGATTGGCAGGGCCAATTTCTTGACCAAGGTGGACCTGGTAAAAGGTTACTGGCAGGTGCCTTTGTCTGAACGGGCGAAAGAGGTGTGTGGTTTTGTGGTGGATGGTGCTACATATCGTTGTAATGTCATGCCGTACGGTCTAAAGAACGCACCAGCGACCTTCCAAAGCTTGATGAACGAGTTAGTGGCTGACATTCCGAACTGTACCGTGTACCTGGTCGACGTCATTATCTACGATGACGATTTCAAGAGCCACTGTGAACATGTAGAATCCCTATTTAAGAAATTAAGCGAAGCAAACTTGGTGGTCAACCTGGGAAAGTGTGATTTTGTGCGGGCTACCGTGCAGTATATGGGGTTCATGGTGGGTTTGGGCCAGGTGTGCCCCCACAGAACAAGATATTGGCTATTAACCACTTCCCCAGGCTGTCCACCAAGAAGCAGATCATGAGGTTTTTGGGCATGATTGGTTACTACCGCCGCTTTATAAAGGGCTATTCTACTGTGCTGGCTCCTCTGACGGGCCTATTGGCCAAAGATAGAAAGTTTAAGTGGGCGCCTGAGTGTGAGAGGGCTTTTTTGCTAGTAAAACACCTGTTGTGTACTCACCCAATCCTCAGGGCCCCGGACTTTAGCCGACCATTCCAGCTGGCAACTGATGCCAGTGGTGTGGGGGCTGGTGCCGTTCTGATGCAATCAGACGAAGATGGGCTGGAGCACCCAGTCAGTTTCTTCTCAAAAAAGTTCAACTCGGCGCAGAAGAACTATTCAGTGGTTGAGAAGGAACTGCTGGCGATTGTGCTAGCGCTCAGGCACTTTGAGGTGTATGTTCCAGCCTATGGACCAGTTGTGGTGATCTACACCGACCATCACCCCCTCAAGTTCCTGAATCAATTCCATAACCGGAATATGAGGCTGACCAGGTGGTCACTAATGTTGCAGGAATACAACCTAGACATACGCCATATTGCCGGTTCTGAGAATGTGATTGCAGATTGCTTATCGAGGGTGGAAGACCCGGGTAGATCATCACAAGGGTAGCCTCCTACTTTGGTTTGATTAGTATGTTTACGTCTGGTGCTTGTTGGCTCGCGTGTGTAGCCCAGCGTATTGGGTCGTAAAGTAGGAGTTGCTGTGTTGGTATAGAAGAAAAAAACTAGGCTTGCCCCTGTAGTGCAGCCGCCATAAACATATTAAAAATATAAAAATCCTATAAAAACTCTTTCTTTGATAGTTAATTTTTGTTTAAGTATGTTATAGCAGAAATTCTGAGTTGTACTCCTCTCAGAAGGCTGGGCTAGTGAAGCTCGCTCTTATGAGCATAACTATGTAATTTAATCTATTGTGTTGGGAGGGGTTGTTCATTTTTATAATGTGTTATTTTGAAGAGAACTGTGCTTTACATTTCATTGTCGCTGGGTGGCTAGGAGTGGCGAATTTTGTATGGGTTCTGCGTGTCAGATTTAGAGCTCATAGTTGGAGCCTCTTAAAAATCTTGGGTGGGGTGTGACGCTCACCGCTTCCCCCAGAACCGCATGGCTTACTCGCTAGGACTCGCCAGGGCAGAGAATGTAGCTACAGTCTACCTATCATTGTGTACTTTCCTTCTCGAGAAAGCTTGTGTTGCAGACAGTTCAGAACTGTTCTTTATTTTCGTCTGTCACAATCCTTTCTATTTTATTTAGTCAATTGAAAGTATTGTGTTAAGTAGTTGAATGATGGGAAGGCGAGCGGGAGAGAGAGAGAGAGACCAGGTGGTGTGACTTGGTGGTGAGTGTGGCGCGTCGCTGGCCCCCTTACATAGGCCTCGCGGGATTCGTTGCCTCCTGCCTAACACGGCCTACTAGGCGGCTGCTTACTGG
Source organism: Paralithodes platypus (assembly GCA_032716605.1). Lineage (NCBI taxonomy): Eukaryota > Metazoa > Arthropoda > Malacostraca > Decapoda > Lithodidae > Paralithodes > Paralithodes platypus. The sequence goes on from CM064490.1 coordinate 26,289,402, forward strand.
GCGACTGTCGCGCGCCCTCGTGCCATTCCTGCGAACTGGGACTCCAGCCATGCGGTCCCTGAGAATATCCTTGTCAGATCCGTCCCAGACAGCACACACTAAGCATCTCCCATGAACTGTTCCACACTCTTGTCTTAGAACCTTTCTCTCTTACTGCCTCTATCATTTCCACTACTTCCTCACCTTTTATTAATATCAATTCCCCTCTGGTTCTCTGCATCCACACCTTGAATTGGTGGCCAGACTGTATTATATGCTGGATCTCACATTTCTTATGTACTAGGCTAAGGTTGAAGATAGTCATTGTCTTTTTGGGAGATTGTATTGCTCGGACTGTCTCCATCAATCACTAATGTTTCTACAGGGTTAAATAATGCTAGACTAGGGATCAGGTACCTTGCTGTTGGTGTTTTCACTGTGTGTAGGCTACTTTTGAGCTGCACGACACTACGGATTCTGTGGGTTACCTGGGTGGATCTTTTGTCTGTGTACCTTGGAGTTTAGACTGTGTAGTGCGTGAGGGCTGCTTGCCTAATCCACCCAACACTGTTCTAACTCTATTTGCTTTTACTTTTGAGGGTCGCCAGGAGGATACTTGATACTTGTGATCGAGAATCCTCAATAGAGCACCCCTTCATATTAACGTAATCAGGCCGCACAGACCCAAAGGTCCACACTAGGCTAGGAGCTGCCTTGCTCCACCAGAATTCTGTACCTTTGCGCATCCCAGCTAGACTTTATTAACCCGGGTAGAAATTAGCTGGATTAGATCATATACTATTTTATGCATACCCATTATTTCTACACAAGTATTTTGAGGTCTAGGTTGCTGTAGAGAGACACAACCAGCATAGACCGGTTTTGTTAATAGGAGTACTACTTTTTCGTGGCGAGCATTATTACTGTTGCACCGCTTATAATATTCTTGTGTCCAATAACATTATAGGTCCAGCCTTTTTGTGTATTTAGCCTACACGTGCATTGTCCTGCCTCCTGCTATTTTGTGGTTCCATATCCGATACGTTCTTCTTAGTAGCATCCGACATTATTCAGAAGAGTCCTTGTTCGGTGCTTGAGGACTTTACAACACTTTCTTTCATAAAGGAGTGACAGATATTATTGATTAAAGTAACGTTAAGTAAACCTTCTTCTTGTTTGCATTAGATCACTCTTGTGATTTAATTAAGTTAACTATCTTTTCCTTGTGTACCATAACTAAGCAACCATATGTTATAGGTAATAGGCTGTTTCAGAGAACATCAGCCTATAGTAGAAGCACATAGATACTGAGAGTTAACATACCCCGCTATCGCAGATATAACTCTGGAGGGTATATGTGTTCTTTGTTCGAAGGGAATTATATATCAGGGGTTGGATCTAGCGTTTCCGTTGTTGCATTTATGCCAGTCTAGTCCAATGTATAAGAGCCACTGATTTATACGAGACCCGATCGTAACAATACTCCCACACTAGTCACCACCACCACCACCACACTACCACACCAGTCACCACCACCATCACACTGCCACACCATTCACCACCACCACCACACAACCACACCAATCACCACCACCACCACCACCACACCAGTCACCACCACTAAACTACCACACCAGTCACCACCACCATCACACTACCACACCATCACAACACCAGTCAACACCACCACCCTACCACACCAGTATTATATACCTTGATTTTCAAAAGGCCTTTGACAATGTTCCCCACAAACGTTTACTGCTAAAACTAAAAGCGCATGGAATACAAGACGGTGAGTTGAAATGGATAGAAAATTGGCTCAGCGACAGAAAGCAAAGAGTAGTCATAAATGGTAAGGCATCTAAATGGACCAATGGAAGTAGCGGGGTACCCCAGGGATCGGTACTAGGTCCAATTTTCTTTCTAATTTACATCAACGACATAGATGAGGGTCTCACCTGTACAATCTCAAAATTTGCTGACGATACAAAAATTGCAAATAGCGTACTCTCAAAAGAACAAGTTGACGATATGCAACACAATCTAGATAAATTGTCATGTTGGGCCCAAATTTGGCAAATGAGTTTCAATGCGGATAAATGTAAAGTACTACATATCGGATACCTAAATGAGAATGCAAACTATTCGATGAATGGCACTCAGCTTAAGAATGTAAACAGAGAAACCGATCTTGGAGTAACAATATCGAGTAACCTAAAACCGAGTCAACAATGTTCAGAAGTTGTTAAGAAGGCAAACAAAATAGTTGGCTTTATAGGCAGGTCATTTGAGCATAAATCCAAAGAAGTTATCCTAACCCTTTACAATTCCTTAGTCCGCCCTCTTCTGGAATACTGCATTCAATCCTGGTGCCCTTATTACCAAAAAGATATAAACAAGCTAGAACGAGTTCAACGTAGAGTTACCAAAATGATACCTAGCCTAAAGAACAAACCATACGAAGAGCGTCTTAGAGAATTAAATCTATTTCCTTTAACCCAGCGCAGATTAAGAGGTGACTTAATTCAAGTGTTCAAAATCATCAAAGGCATCGACAATATGGACTGTAGTTAGTACTTCACTATCGACCAATCTAATTACACGCGGGGAAACGGTTGGAAAATTATTGGTAAATCTTTTAACTCACACGAATCTAAGAATTTCTTCTTCAATCGAGTTGTCAACTTGTGGAATGGGCTTCCCGAAACGTTATAGACTGCATCACCGTTGATTCATTTAAACTCTGCCTATACAAATATTTTGCATCAAACCCGCGACTGACTGCGTTTGTAAATGAATAACTTTATTTTATCCCCCCCTCAGTTACTAACCCATCTGTCCCCTACTAACTTCCTAATCCTGCCACGGACATTAGTTCCAGGGCAGTAATTCCCTTTCCAATGTTCCCTTACCCACTCTAAACCACTGTTTGGACACTTGATCCTCAGTGTTTTGGAGGACAAGCAACCTAGAAGGGTCACTATATCTGTTGTTGCTTGATTTCCTTTGTACCTCCACACCAGTCATCACCACCACCACACTACCACGCCAGTCACCACCGCCACCACACTACCACACCAGTCACCACCACCACACTACCACACCAGTCACCACCACACTACCACACCAGTCACCACCACCACCACACTACCCCACCAGTAACCACCACACTACCCCACCAGTAACCACCACCACCACCCCACTACCACCAAAGTCACCACCACCACACTACCACACCAGTCACCACCACCACTACCCCACTACCACTAAAGTCACCACTACCACCAAAGTCACTACTACCACACCAGTCACCACTTCCACTACCACACCAGTAACCACCACCACCACCCCACTACGACTAAAGTCACCACTACCACCAAAGTCACCACTATCACACCAGTCACCACCACAATACCACACCAGTAACCACCACCACCACCCCACTACCACTAAAGTCACCACTACCACCAAAGTCACCACTACCACACCAGTCACCACCTACACCACCACACCTGTCACCACCTCCACACTACCATATCAGTCAACACCGCCACCAATCGTCAACACAACCACCACCACACCAGTCACCACCTCCACACTACCAAATCAGACAACACCACCACCACCCGCCAACACCACCACCGCCACACCATGTCACCACCACACCAGTCAACACCACCACACCAGTCAACAACACCACCACACCAGTCAACACCACCACACTACCACACCAGTCACCACCACCACCACACTACCACACCAGTCACCAACACCACACCAGTCACCACCACCAGTGTGGTAGTGTGGTGGTGGTGACTGGTGTGGTAGTGTGGTAGTGGTCAGAAAGTGTGTATAGGAGAGAGGAGTCTTCCTATGTATTCTATTAATAAAAAGGTGCCTCCAAACGTTGCCAGTTACCGTTTTTCGACAATTTTTTTTCAGCGCCATCTATTGCAGGGTTCCAGAACTACTCAACGTGATTAAATCTATGGATGTATCATCCATTTTCTGTTTTTTTATTATATGTACCCTACTTTTCTCTCTCTCGCTCTCTCTATGTATATATTGTCACTCCCAAATGAGTTTGTAGCCTATATCCTTCGTGTGTGAGTTATGATCATGAGGCCTATGTGCAGAGGGCATGTGAGAGGCTAGCTTGCCACATGTCTGTCCTCTGCTGCCACCGAGCTGTGGGCTGTTGCCAAATGTTATCCTTGTGTTATTACCATGAGAGTGATTAAATAAGTATTATTATTTAGTTTAGTTAGCCTTGTGTGATTAATGTAGTTGATCATAAGTTCACACAATGATGACTTATAATTATTTGATTACTTTTGTTGTTAATGAGAGCACAGGCTGCCTGAGATAATTAAGTATCCTTGTGACGCCTGGAGCCCTTCCTCGCCACGCGAGACCCTGGCTCCACTCCTGCTACTGCAGGCCTCCACTCCAGTCTGGCCTCTCGCCGTGATAGCATCATTGTCTGACATTGTTGGCTTGCTTCTTGATTTTCCCGTTAAATACCGCATATTTCTTTTGTTACATTGTTTGATTGAAGTATAGCAGGGGCTGGAGTCATATTGAGCATATTGTGTTTATTTCAACATCTTTAGTTTAATATTAATCACTGCATTCCTTTCTTCTTTGGCAATCTTAGTCTATAACCTTCACACTGTTTTCCTTGCATTTCTTTCCCATTGTTTAACTGCATTGCATATTATTATTACATGTTTTTATCCTTTATTATTGAAGTTGACATTCACAGTGGTTTGCAGGTGTGCTCACAGGTAGCATATCCCAACCTACTGGAATGCCAACTACTGTGTTGCAGGTTAGGATAGTGCTCAGACTTTCCCCATGGTTCTGCTTCATGTTATTCCTAATTCCTAAGCGATTGGGCATACTATGAAGTGTCTGGTAGTATTATGTTTCCTCAGTTAGGTGCAGTCTAGAATAGAAATACTCTTAAATACTATACGCATTATCTACCAGACTCAGGGGCAATAGATATTTTTGTGTCTCCTTGTTGCTGCTTTAATAGAGCCAAGAGGAAGATAACCATTTTTCCTAGAGAACCTGCGTGTCTTGGTGTTTGAGTCAGATATTAAGAGTTTGCCTGTTGCAGGGTTAGTGTGGAGTGGTGGGCAGTGTTGGGTGAAGGTCTACAGCATTGGTGTCTTTTTGCTACAGAGTTGTCTTTTGCCAGTGCTGTGGGCTAGGCTATTTGAGCATCTCCCCCCCCCCCCCCCCCTTGTAACAGTGGCGACCTCGCCTAGGATAGTGTGATAGTATAGAGTTCTTGTGGTGTGAAGCAATTATATTTAGATTGTCAGTAATGTTTTCTTGTAATTGAAAGTCTACGGACATAGTACTCTTATTTCATTAACCCGTGTCCACAACTATTGCTAAGATGTCGCATGTTGATTACATTCCTATTCATATTGTGGGGAAGGAGGACGTTTTGCAGTTTATTACAACCCAACCTTGTCAAGAAGAGGTTGCTAGCAGGAGTAGTGATGCATTAAGACGTGTGTTGGAGGTGTATGGATGGAGGTGCAGTGGTATGGCTAAGGCAGAGTTATTTCAAGAGGTGTCTAAGTTAGTTGCACAGACTAATGGTCTCCAGGAAGCTAGTACTCGTGTTGTGGATAATGGCGCCATCCAGCATGTGCCACAGCGTCCTATTAGTCAGGCTAGCTACCATTCTACTGGGGACCGGAGTGGAGCAACAACTCCAGAGCAAGGTGATACTGTATGTAGGCAGTGTCCTAGTATTACCACAGCACCTGCCACCACGCCTCCACCGTCGGAATTTAACCCTATCAGTACAGCCCCTCATTCCCACAGGGCTATGTTCAGGCCCCTATGGCCAGTACATTTGTTTCAAGTTATGCTAGCAATCCTCAGTATCCTCCTTCCTCCCCCCAGGTGTCGTTGGCCACACCCCAGCATTTCAATGCCACTCATACGGTGAGTGCTCAGCACAATGTTCCCCCTTTCGCCCAGTTTCCTCCTATAACCCCGATAGGGTCGAGAAGGAGTCCAGAGGTTGAGCTGCAGCTCAAGAAAATGGAGTTAGAGGAGAAGAGAATACAGGTAGAGAGAGAGAGAGAGGAGAGACAGAAAAATATAGAGATGCAAGAGAGGATGGAGTTGAGGAGGATGGAGTTAGATGAGAAGAAAATACAGGCAGAGAGAGATAGGGAGATAGATTTGGAGAAGACGAAGTTTGAAACTAGTGGGCAAAGACGACAAGGGAATAGTGCTGGTCATACATCTAAAGAGGAGACAGAAGAGGTGCTGTTGTCTCGACGGCTGAAACTTGTGCCGGCCTTCGATGAACTTAAGGTCACAGAGTGGTTCTTACGTTTTGAGAAGAAGGCCCACGAGTATCAGTGGTCGAGGCACCGCTGGGCAGTGTTGGTGTCTAATGTTTTAAAAGGCAAGGCTCTTGATGCATACGATCGCCTAGAAGTGCAGGAGCTAGAGTATGATGTACTTAAAGAGGCCGTGTTAAAAGCCTACGAGCTGCATCCAGAGGCTTACAGGTTGGCCTTCAGGGGGGCTCGGAAGCGGCAGGGGGACTCCCACGTGGAATGTGCCAGGTACCTGCGCGATACTCTAGCTAAGTGGCTGCATTCAGAGTCAGCTGGTACTTTTGAGGCGGCGTGTGAGGTTTGGCTGATGGAGCAGTTTACAAGCATAGTTGAAAAGGAAATTGGGGTAAAATTAAAAGAAAAGCGGTTTAAATCAATAAGGGAAGCAGCAGTTTGGGCTGATGACTTTCCACTAGCCCAGCGTGGCACGTGCATTAGGGAGCATTGGTGACAGGAGTCATCACCCAAAGGTACCACAAATAAGACACAATATTATACCAAGGCTGACAACCAGCAAGCTTCTACGGAAGTGAGATGTTATTTTTGCAAGCAAGTGGGTCATATTAAACCTCAGTGTGCTAAATGGCAGGCTACCCAGGAACCCAAGGCTGTCCAGTTGGTGGTGACACTAGGGGAGGTGCCTGTGAAAGTCAAGCCAGGTACTGGTGAGTTTGGGGGGCAGTGTTGGCCAGTGCAAAGCTGAGTAGTAAGCACTTTGCCGCCCCAGATGGAATCACCACCTGAGCATTACCAGACTTTCCCTGATTGGGCTCGGCCATTCATACATGATGGATCAGTACGGATAGGGGAGCAGACGTACCCTGTCAAGGTGTTTAGGGATACTGGTGTGCAGCAATCCATGTGTCGCAACCTGACAGGGGGACCTATTAGCACCGGAGAGTTATTTGCAAGGGAATCAACAATGAGCATTGCTGTGATTTAGTCCCGGTGACCCTAGAGTGCCCGTTGTTGGCCGCCTAGGGTAAGGTGGCCATGGTGGACACTCTGCCAGTGGAGGGGGTAGATTTTTTGCTCTGGACTGACTTGGCAGGGGATGTAGTTTTCGCGCCTCCTATGGTAGTCGCTGAGGCTGCTTTTGAGCTCCCAACTGGTGGTTGTTTGCAGGAAGATAACATGGACTCTATCTACCCTGTGTGTGCAGTGACCAGATCAATGGCACAAGTGACACAACAGGATCATGATTTAGTGGATGCGGGGGCCGACAGCCATGAGTGCGGGCCATCCCATGATGCACTACTAGATTACACTGGCTCAGAGGCAGCGGTGGGCGTGGCTGACGCCAGTGAGGCCACCGAGACTAGTAGAGGTGACCTAGTGCCGTACGAGGAGTCTGACATAGTGCCGCCGACTCAACCTTCTGCTATTTTAGAGAGGCCAGAGGTAACTGCCTTGTCGGAAATACCTAGAGATGAATTGAGCAAGTTGCAGCAAGAGGACCCGAGTCTGGGCCTCCTGTTTAACCCATAACTGTCGGGGCGCAACATAAGTCGAGTATAATAAATCTGGACTATCTGGCGGCGCTCGACATAGGTCGTGTGGCAATTTCAGCACGTAATGTTGCTGAGAGAGAGAGACAAGTGTTGGCAGGAGAGTAGCGAGCGTATGACTGCTCCAGACCACCGCGGCGAACCTACTGACACGAATCCCACCTCCTCCCTCCCTCTCTCACTCGCTATATACGGAATTGTATGGGGAAAGTGCCGAATTACATGCTTTTTGCACTCGCGTTGCGCGGTTGTTGCAAGAAAACTAGCCATCATAAAAGGATCGTTAAGGTGTCATTGGAAAGCTCTGTTTATGCCCTTTCAGGGATAGATACTTGTTTTACGCTCTGGGTCTTATTTAGGCATGAAAATGATCACGTAAACAGCCCTATTTTGGCTAAAAACACCCCGCTGGTGGCTACATATTATATACCGCCTAGGCCGCTCGTAAGGTGTTAAGAAGGTTGGCACGACTGGTGGGAAGAACGGTCCAGAGAAATTTATTGTAAAAGGGACATTGTTGTAACGGCAGTGGACGCCGGATACAGGCTCAGGCATGGGGGAGGAGCAATTAGTGGAGCCTGCTCAGTTCAGGGAAGAGCTGGTTAGGCTAGCACATGAGGCACCACTGGCGGGGCATTTAGGGGTGCGGAAGACTACTGAAAGGCTGCGTTTTCATTTTTGGTGGCCTAATATGCATGCATCGGTGGCTACTTTTTTATGTCATGTCATGTTTGTCAGGTAGTTGGAAATCCCAACCAAGGAATACCCATTGCACCTTTGATCCCTATACCTGCAGTTGAACCGCCATTTACTTGTGTCATCATTGACATGGTCGGTCCCTTACCACCCACCAGTGCGGGATATAAATACTTGCTTACCTTGATGGATGCCACAACTAGATACCCGGAGGCTATTCCGGTTAGCAGCATGAACGCGAAGGTTGTTCTGAAACACCTGCATTTCTTCGTTAGATTTGGTTTGCCACGTCAAATCCAGTCTGACAGAGGGGTTAATTTTACATCCAATCTCTTCCAGCAAACCCTCTCAGTGTTAGGTATATAGGATTTGCTGTCAAGCGCATACCTTCCACAATCACAGGGAGCCCTTGAGCGTTTTCACCAGACCTTGAAGAGTATGCTGCGTAAATTTTGTTTGCAGCATGAGAGGGATTGAGACACTGCTTTACCTTTTGTTTTTTCGCAATTCGTGATGTCCCTTCAGAGTCTTTGGGATTCTCGCCCAATTCCCTTGTGTTTGGTCATCGTGTCAGGGGTCCGCTGCACGTGGTGAAAGAAGCCTGGGAGAGTGATGCGGCAGGAGGCTCTGTGCCTCTGCTCGAGTATGTGCAGAAGACTCGGGGAGAGGTTGCAGACTACCCTGCAGCTAACTAAAGAGCATCTAGTGGCAGCACAAAGCAAGATGAAGTACCATTATGATAAGCAGGCTAAATCTAGGGTGTTCAAGGTGGGCGACGAGGTTCTGGCACTGTTGCCAGTTCAAGGTCGACCCTTAGCAGCTAAGTTGTGTGGTCCATACAAGGTCGTTAAGGGGAGGTTTCTAGTTTGTTTCCTACTCCTCCAGCAATCTTAAAATGTCACCCCTTTGACCCCCTTTCAAGATAAATTTGTACATTTTTCGGTAGAAAAATTTCCCGGCCGAAGGCCGATTACTCCTAAATTACAGGCTCGCTATCGCTCGCCAGGATAAAATCGACACCTAAATGGCACGAAAGATCTTAATACTGACAGAATGGGGCGGATATTCTTAAAAATCACCAAACTAATGGGGTAAATGTCTTAAAATCTCAAAAGCAATGGGGCTAGACATGAGGGAGAAAGGGGTCAAGTAAAAAGTCCCTCAAGTGGAAATCTCCCCTTAAGCAGATTGGTGAGGTTGACTATGTAATAGACACGCTCGACCGTCCCAAAGCCTCCCTCCGGTTTCGGGAGACTCAGGGAATAGCCTGAATTCCATTTTCTCTCCCAGACCTTGGTAGCTGGATACATATCTTTCTGCCTCACACATCAGGGGTATCAGGAAAACCCTCTTTATATAACATACACATCCAACTTCACGACATTGCCCTACATCGCTATCCTCTATCCATAAAATACTACTCTTCCCACTACATATCATACATGTAACACCATACACTTACCTTATAAATATGGCAGTACAATTGTTAAGAGCAAACCTGGTGGTCCCTCGGATATCCACCCCCGGCAGGGTTGGGTTATTGACACAGGGCCCTCCCGGTCGTCATCATGCGACTGTGTCAAGAGCATTGCAACGTCCCAAAGCTGCTTGTCAGTACAGCTATTTCTTTAGTAATATAAGGGGACTTCACTCTAACATCAATTCTGTACACCAATTTCTTCAAGCAGAATCCCCTACTCTCCTTTTTTTGACAGAGACTCAAGTAACATCCACATCTGACACATCTAGATTTAATTTTCCAGGTTATCAACTGCTCCAAAATTTCAGACCTAAAGGTGGTGTATGTTGCTTCGCAAAATCTGAAATTGCCCTGGAGGAGGTTACTAGTTTCAATTGTCCCTATTTTGATTATTCTATATACAAATTAATTTCTGCTGGTAAATTTAAATACATATGTTGCATCTACCGTTCCCCAAATACTCCTCCAGAGCAAAGTCTTTTTGATTCTCTGTCCTCACAACTCAGTGTCCTCAACTTAAATGCTTCTTCTGAAATCACTGTGTTGGGTGATTTTAATGTCCATAATGTTGAATGGCTCACTCATTCAGCCAGGACTGATGATGCTGGTCTTGAATGTGAGCTATTTGCAGACTCATTTAATCTCATTCAACTAGTCAACCAACCCACCCGTGTACCAGATAATCCTAATCATAATTCCCACCTACTGGACTTATTTTTAACAACCAATTCAGAAAATTATGATGTTACAGTGAGGTCCCCTCTTGGATCTTCTGATCACTGTCTGATACAGGCCACCTGTCTATCACCTACCACACCTTCCCACTCTGAACCTGTTTTGGTGACTAAATGGCATTACGATAGGGCAGACTGGGAGGGTCTTCAAGGTTTCTTTATTGATATTCCCTGGACCTCTTTTTTTTCTAATGATGCACACTCCACCTTGAGCCACATACAAGATTTTGTAAAAATTGGAATGGAAACTTTTATTCCTCATCAAAAGTACAGTAAAAGATCTAATTCACCTAAATGGTTTGACCATAATTGTGCTAGAGTAACTGAACAAAAAGCAATAGCCTACAATGCATACACAAGATCAAAAACACATGAAGCCTTTAATTACTTTAGAAACATCAGAAATCATGCCAAAACTGTATTAAACCTAACTAAATCAAACTTTCTCCATAAGCAGGCAAATAAACTTCTAAATAATCCAAATGATAACAAAATATTTTGGTCTACTCTTAACTCATTCAAATCCAACTTCACTACTGCTTCATCCATTCCACCATTAAAATCTCCGACTGGCAATCTTGTAAGTGACCCACGAGGTAAAGCTAACCTTCTTGCAGATATTTTCTCCACCAACTCAACCTTAGATGAAATAAATCAAGATGTCCCTGTACTTAATTTTGATTCACCTGAAATTCCCTCACTTAAGATCCACACCAGACATGTCAAAACTATTTTGCAGAATCTCTCAGTAGATAAGGCTCCTGGTCCAGATGAAATTCCTCCAATAGTACTTAAGAATTGCTCCTTGGTGCTCGCTCCTGTATTGGCAAAATTTTTCCGTCTGTGTACTCATACCTCATGCTTCCCAGTACCCTGGAAAGAAGCAAACATCCATCCAGTTCCTAAAAAAGGTGCCTCTTCAGATCCATCAAACTACAGACCAATAGCTATAACTTCCACTCTTGGCAAAGTTTTTGAAATTATATTAAATAATCACATAATTAAGCATCTGGAGAATAATAAATTAATCAGTGATAGGCAATATGGTTTTAGACGATGTCGATCAACTGCAGACATTCTTTGCCTTCTTATGCATCAAATCAACCAAGCTACAGACCAACATGGTGAAACACATACAATAGCACTGGATATATCAAAGGCATTTGATAGAGTCTGGCATCAATCCTTATTGTCGAAGATGTCACACTACGGCCTTGCATCATTAGTTCCACTAATTTCTTCTTATCTTCATAACAGAAAAATATGTGTAATGGTAGATGGCCTTTATTCTCAATTTCACTCAATAAATGCTGGTGTTCCCCAGGGATCAGTTTTGGCCCCAACTCTGTTCCTCATTCATATCAATGATCTCATATCTACCACTCATAATCCAATACATTCCTACGCAGATGACTCAACACTCCACAGTTCCTTCACATTTACCAATTCTTTCACCCAACCCGATCTTATAAATTCAAAAATAAACACTGCAATTTCTCTGAACCAGGACCTTTCTAGAATTAATGAATGGGGACAAGAGAATCTAGTTTCCTTTAATGCACAGAAAACCAAGTACATTCAATTTTCTAACCGACAGAATCTCACTGACTCCCATATATTTTTTAATGATGTAAATATTCCCACTTCCCCTAGTATTGACATTCTCGGTGTAACATTAACTACTAACTTGAGCTGGACACATTATGTTAGAAGCATTGCTAAGAATGCCTCTAAAAAACTGGGACTCCTGTACAGAGTTCGAGAATTCTTCACTGACAAGCAGTTGGCCGTAATATATAAAAGTCATGTGCGCTCTCAGATGGATTACTGTTCACCTCTGTGGGGTGGAAGTGGAGTGGTTGCATTGAGGCAGTTGGACAAAATTCAAAATAAAGCTATTAGATTAATCAATAACCCTGCAATCACACAGGACCTTCCTACATTAGCCATACGAAGAAACGTTGCATCCCTTGCATTATGCTACAGATATTTTCACAGCAATTGTTCCGAGGAACTTGCTTCAATTGTGCCGCCTCTCCACATCTTTCCCCGTAGAACTAGGGCAGCTGAGAGCGCCCATGAATTTACACTTTCTCCTCCACAATGCAGAACTTCTGCTTATCAGAATTCATTTATCCCCAGAGCTACTACTCTTTGGAATTCACTTCCCTCGAATTGCTTTCCACAATCTTACAATCAACAAATGTTTAAATCCAGTTGTTACAAACATTTTATGAATGGAGGATGCCTTTAGGCACATGGACCTTTTTGTTTTATCTGTGTTTTTCCTTCCTCCGTTCATTGTCTCTTAAAAAAAAAAAAAAAAAAAAAAAAAATTCTGCCATATTAATATATTAAAGCCCTAACATAGACCGACTACAACTGGCCGTGGCGCTGACGGAGGTGATGCTGCGCAGGCAGGTGTAGCCACAAGGAATGCGGGAGTGCGCATGTCTGGTATCGGAGGGGAAGCCTTTGTTCTTATGAATTGTGGGAGTGACTCCACAGGTGGCACAGATTGTCCCTCTCATGACCTGGCTGTAGTAGGGACGGAGGAGGAGAAGGAGGTTGACTATTTAGAAGCTGGGGTCCCGGCTGGGTTGTGGGAGGGCAATGGGTATGTTGCTCTTAGAGACAAGTTGCAGCATCTTGGTCCTAAGCGACAAGATGAGTTATTCAATAGGCTGTGGCAGTACTCCATCGTGTTTGGTGATTCTCCAGGTCTGACATCCTGGGCGATGCACGACATAGAGGTTGGAGACAGTAAGCCACTCAAGTTGGGCCCCTACCGTATAAATCCTGCTCGGCAGCCTGCCCTAAAAGCAGAGCTAGACTACATGTTGGAGAAGGGTCTGGTGAAGAAATGATATAGTGAGTGGTCTTCGCCAGTGACTTTGCAACCTAAGCCGAATGGAAAGATCCACTTTTGTGTTGATTTCAGGAGGGTCAATGCACTATCCCAGACAAATGCCTATCCATTACCTAGAGTTGACGACTCCGTAGACCGCATCGCGGCTGCCACGTTTATCACAAAGGTGGACTTAGTGAAAGGTTACTGGCAGGTCCCATTGACTGAGAGAGCCAAGAAAATTGCTAGTTTTGTGGTGGGCAGAGCAGTTTACCAGTGTCAGGTGATGCCCTACGGGCTTAAAAACGCCCCGGCTACATTTCAGTGATTGATGAACCGGGTTGTAGATATCCCTAATTGTGTAGTCTATATTGATGACGTCGTGATTTTTGATACCACCTGGCGAGAGCATGTTGATAATGTTGAGCTTCTTTTCAAAAGACTTAGTGAAGCAGGTTTGGTTGTAAATCTGGAGAAATGCGACTTTGTACAGGCTACTGTCAATTACTTGGGATTCGTGGTAGGACATGGCGAGGTGTCTTCACCCTTGGCAAAGGTGGAGGCTATTGCTAGTTTCTCTCGTCCTACCACTCGCAAATCTCTGCAACGGTTCTTAGGAATTATTGGGTACTACCGGATATTTATCAAAGACTACTCTACTGTACTTGCGCCGCTGACTAATTTACTGCGGAAAGACATCAAGTTCAAATGGACAGAAGACTGTCAGGAGGCTTTTGCAGGAGTTAAGTCTCTCCTGTCGCACCATCCCATCCTGCGAGCCAAATAAATGGATAAATGGATTGCCATTTATCCTAGCTACGGACGCTAGTGATGTGGGAATAGGTGCGGTACTGCTGCAAGAGCATGCAGGGATAGAGCATCCAGTGTCCTTCTACTCAAAGAAGTTTAATCGAGCCCAGAGGAATTACTCAGTGGTTGAGAAGGAGCTCCTGGCTAGGGTTCTGTCCCTGCAGCACTTTCAGGTGTATATACTAGCCTATGGCCCGACTGTTAAGATCTACTCCGACCACCATCCCCTCCAGTTTTTGGAGAAATTTAAGTACAAAAATCAGCGGCTAACTAGGTGGGCTCTTTTGTTGCCGGAATACAGTTTGGATGTGCGGCACATGTGCGGCACATGTGGATGTGCGGCACTGATAATGTTATGGCTGATTGTTTGTCACGTGAGAGAATGTTGTAAGGGGAAATCTTAGTGGTCAGTTTGTTTTGGTGTAGCCTCCTACTTTGGTTTGATTAGCATGATTACGTCTGGTGCTTGTTGGTTGCCGTATGTAGCCCAGCGTAGGGTCGTAAAGTAGGAGTTGCTGTGTTTCTGTGTAGAAGAAAATATTTAAATACAAAAATATAAAAAACTATAAAAATACTAGAAAAATAGACTAGGTGTGTATGTCTTGTAGTGTTATAGAAGTATGAGCAGTCTGTTGTTTCAAGATGCACCAACAGACTCCCCCTGGGTGTGAGGGTGTCACTCCCAAATGAGTTTGTAGCCTATATCCTTCGTGAGTGAGTTATGATCACGAGGCCTATCGTGCAGAGGGCCTGTGAGAGGCTACCTTGCCACATGTCTTTCCTCTGCTGCCACCGAGCTGTGGGCAGTTGTCAAATGTTATCCTTGTGTTGTTACAATGAGAGTGATTCAATAAGTATTATTATTTAGTTATTTAGCCTTGTGTGATTAATGCAGTTTATCATAAGTTCACACAATGATGACTTATAATTATTTGATTACTTTTGTTGTTAACCTAAGACGTGCGCATGGGGGGTATGAGACACCACACTCCTGTGCGCACGTATTTGAGCTGTTCCCATCACTAACATCGTTATTTTACCATAAATAGCATTAATACTTATCCATATGCGCCTATTATAGGTTGATTATAAAGGTATTAACCTGTTACACCAATAAAACAAGTGGAAACAGCGTTAGGATGGTCAAAATCGGCGATACAGGGCGGGAGTTACATAATGTATGGCTGAGGCAACCTCCTTCCCCTCCACTTTTCCCCACGTCTGGAGAGAGACTGTCGATCGATACTCTCTCTCTCTCTCTTGCACTCGCTTGGTAACAGTGATGACAATGCCCTGCTTGCAACTCGCTAATGTTAGCACCACAGAATAAAGGAATAACAGGGAAAATAGGTGATAACTGAAGGAGGTGAGGAAAGGGGAAGGAGGGGAGGTGGAGGAGTGATATTTGGCATGGCCAAGGGGCAAAAAAAAAAAAAATTGGGGTGTTTTAAATGGATTTTTTTTCCCCAGACTCCACATCGCCACACCGTCTATCTGCTTGTGGCGATGGGCAGCCCCCTAGGAGTTCTTTTTGCGAACTTTTTCATGGGTACCATCGAGGAAGAGCTCCTAGCTGCCCAACGACCAGCCGTCTACTGTAGATACGTGGATGACATCTTCGTGCAAATCAAGGACCTCCACGAACTACAGGAACTCCAGCGTCGCTTCATGACCTCCTCCGGACTTAACTTCACCTTTGAAAAATCTAACAATGGACAACTCCCCTTCCTCGACATCCTCGTAGCTCTGAACGACCATGGGTTCAAAACCACCGTCTACATTAAACCTACTAACACAGGACAATGCCTCAACGGCGATAGTGAATGCCCCCGCCGTTATCTTCTATCCTCCATCTCCGCCTATGTTAGGAGAGCCCTCACGCACTGCTCTACCTGGGCCGACACCCACCAGGAACTAGAAAGACTATCCCAAGTTTTAGTAAATAACGGATACTCCAACTCCGACATCTCCAGCACCATCAACCACCATCTTGAAAAATGGTACACCCAAAGCCCTCCCAACATTGACCCCCCCAATGAAATTAAGATCTTCTACCGCAATTACATGTCCTCTGAACACAAAAATGACGAGGCCGTCTTAAAAGAAATAATCTCCAAGCATGTCCCCACCCATCCAACCCGGAAAACAAAATCAAATTAATAATTTATTACAAATCCCCCAAGACCTCCAACCTCGTTCTCCGCAACAAACCAGCCTCCACCAAGATAAAGAGCCCGATGACCGACGATCACGTCATTTACCAACATACCTGTAATTATGAGGACTGTGGACCTCATTCCTATATTGGTATGACGCAGACTCGTCTTTCACGTCGGTTAACTCTTCACCTTCAGGCTGGAGCCATCAAAGACCACTATCTCACCCCTAACCACCCTCACCTCACACGCAACGAGTTAGAGAAACACACCACCATACTCGATAAAGAAAGTGACCCAAGGAGATTACCTATACTCGAAGCTTTATATATCCAAGCCTTACATCCCAACATCAACAACCAAACTCTGGACCTTCAGATCCTTCCTTCTGCCAAAAGGCACTACCCTACAGGACCTAACACCCCTCCTCGCCCCCCGGTGCCCTTGACGCAGCCCCCCGCGCTACCTCCTTCAGCTTCGTCTTCTGCAGGCGCCACACAACTTAGGCCCACGCCCCTCGACACGCAGCCAATCAGCTTCGACCCCACCTACTGACCACCATCCCGCATCCAGTGCGCATGCGTGAAGCGGTTAACCCCTTTCTCTCTCCTAGTTTACGCTTCCACCAATAGCAGACTTTTGCCCCCTGTTTTCCGCCTCCTCTGATCCTCCACCCTCTATATATACCCTTCCTGTTTACCTTTTATATCATTCCTTCCTTACTTGATAATGCTGGTTGTCCAGTGAAACGCGTCGTATATCCTGTATCATCATGTACATTTATGTAACCCTGTACCACCATGAATTTTGCTCATCTCCTTCATCTACTTCCTGCCACCCAGCGAAAACTCATCAGAGACCTGGAAACTTTGAATAATAACATTTCCAACGCAGAAATTGCCATTTCTTTCAACCTCGTATGTATTAAAGAAAATGTATTACCTGGCTTTACTAACATATATATATATATATATATATATATATATATATAAATTACTTATGTTTGACCAATGTTTGAGTGTGGCTGTGTGTACCATGGAGGTATAATAAGTATTATACCTCCATGGTGTGTACTTCAAAGTTAGTAACTTATATTTCAATGTAAATGCTTTTCTTCAAACGAGATTAGTGTTTTTCATATACAGTACATTCATTGTTAATAAATTTACAGTCAATATCAAATAATCTTCATGATCCATTGCAAACCATATCCTTATTCTCAAGGTCAACCACAGCCTCCTTACATCATCACGGAGGCTTGGTTCAGCTTGGTAAGCTATGTAATTAATGGAGTATTGTTCACATTTCAGTGTAGGCAATACTTTGGAGTGATTTTCATATCAGTGTACTCTTAAATAATTGTAATCATAATGACTATGGCTGATATGGTGATATCAAACAAGTTACATGTGTGTCAACAGACTCTACGCGAGACACGTGTACACCAATGCAGCCAAGGGAAAGGAACTGTCAATAAACAGACGACAGAAGTTATTTTTCCCGCGATAGGGAGGAGCTATGCGCTACCGCCATCTAGTGCAGGGTTCCAGCAGATCTGTAAATAATGGCCAACTACTATTAACAGGGCTGATGTTCCCAGCACGCCCCTCTAGGGTGTTCTTACTCTATGGTGGTGGTGGTGACTGGTGTGGTGGTGGTGGTGACTATTGTGGTAGTATGGTGGTAGTGGTGGTGACTGGTGTGACTTTACAAGAAACATTTTTCGTGATATTAAGTATGATGCATGTATTTAACCCGGGAACTGCCGGGAGACTCTTAAGAGTTCCCCCGGCGGACTGCGGGGAGACTCTTAAGAGTCCGAGAAAAAAGAAAATCAAATTTTGACATCGAAAACATTTATTTTTTGTATTTTTATTTTTTATTTTTTTATTTATTTTTGGCCCCTGGGCCATGCAAAATCTCAGTCCTCTACCTCCCCTCCTTCCCCACTTTCCTCCTCTCCTTCAGTTATCACCTATTTTCCCTGTGATTCCCTTATTCTGAGGTATATTTTCGTGCTAACATTAGAAATCCGGTTGCAGGGTGTGGTCATCCCTGATAGCAAGCGAATGCAAGAGAGAGAGAGAGAATATCGATCGACTGTGTCTCAGTGGCCTTGGGGGAAATTGGCGGGAAAGCAGCTTGCCTCACCCATACATTATACAACTCGCGGGCTATATCTCCGATTTTGACCATCCAAACGCTGTTTTCACTCGTTTTATTGTTGTTTCAGGTTAATACCTTTATAATCAACCCATAATAGGCGCATATGGATAAGTATTAATGCTATTAACCCTTAATTAGCGGCGAGCAACATAAGTCGAGTTAAAAAAAGCTGGACTATGTGGCGGCGCTCGACATAACTCGAGTGGCAATTTCAGCACGTAATGTGGCTGAGAGAGAGAGACAAGTGGTGGCAGGAGACTAGCGAGCGTATGACTGCTCCAGACCACCGCGGCGAACCTACTGACACAAATCTCAGCTCCCTCCTCCCTCTCTCACTCGCTACATACTCAATTATGTACTGAAAGTACCGAATTACCTGCTTTTTGCACTCGCGTTGCACGGTTATTGCAAGAAAACTATCCATCATACAAGGATCGTTATGGTGTCATTCGAAAGCTCTGTTTATGCCCTTTCAGGGATAGGTACTTGTTTTACGTTCTGGGTCTTATTTAGGCATGAAAATGATCACGTAAACAGCCCTATTTTGGCTAAAAACACCCCGCTGTGCGGTACACATAAATAAACCGCATAGGCCGCTCGTAAGGTGTTAATGGTACAATGAATATTTTAGTGACGGAAACACCTCAAATACATGCACACAGGGAGAGGTGTCTAATTACCCCCATGCGCACTTCAGAGGTTAACATGCATACAAAGGTACTATATTTAAATAGTTATAGGCCTATAACCAAAACGGTTCAGATAGTATATATTTTGCGTTTGGCTCCAAATAAGATTGGCTGAGCGAGATCTGGTGCTTTCTCACCATAGTGAGGCGTTTTATAAAATTTGTGAGTATGCGAGAATTCACGCCATATCCATGCCATAGTGGAAGGCGCCAGAAGATCGCTACAGTATCGATATCACCGTAACATTTGAAGATCTTTGAGTATCCCGCCCTTGTTCAACTGATACAACTACTACTTTTTGGGTCGATGGCCTTCATCAAGATGACGACACTCTAGGATACCTTGGACATTGTGTTGGTCCCTGTGTACCAGGTTAGTGGCTATCATCCATCACAGGTTAGAAAGGGTTACAACCAAACACAATTATCAGCTTATAACTACAATCGGTATTATTACAGTATTGTTATATTTTATAGTATGTCGTCTGTTGACATTCGTCCATGATCCCAAAGGAAACAAATAAATCAGAAACAAACTTTAACATTAATAATTACAGATCTAATTTATATGATGGCATTTGTAATAAGAATTTAGTATCTTAAATTATCTTGAAAATATATATTAATTACATATGCCTCCCTTCAGAGATAATTAATTACATAGTTCCCTTTTAAGGTATGATACAGTGTACATATAATGCAATATTTAATACATATTATATGTTCGTCTGATAGTAATTGACTAAACCAACTGACTATATTAAACTAATTAGTTATTTAATACTGCTACTGAAGTGAATTGGGCTGCATAATTACAAATTATGGTTCGATACTATAAAACCAAAATACCTTCATGATCCTCACAAACCTTCCCAACACAATACTCCACAACCATTATTGCGAGTGATGTCAGATGTGGTGCATATTACCAAAGTGGTTCACATGTACCCGGGTGATTCATAACAATGTTTAACCCGTACAGCCCCAGCGACGCGTCTGACGCGTCGGCGATGTATGTAACGCACAGCCCCAGAGACGCGCCTGACGCGTCACCCTAATTGCGCCGACCGTAACCTCAGGTGTAGCCACTCAAGAGGGCTCAGATTTGTATGGGAACTGTGTACGTATCCCACGCAACCGTGCCGATGGTTGAAAACTCTCAAAGTCCACGTGCGTGCGCGCGAGCGCGCAATAACCTGTTTTTTTGGGATAATTGCCTTCAATTTTTTACTCTTGTAAAATCCGTTTTCGGGGGCTCTGTAGGACCATTTTTAAAGCTTTTTGAGCGGTTTTTCGTGGTTTTTCCTTCATTCCTAACCCATTCGCTATTGTTTCTGGAATAAAACCATTTTTTGAAAACCGGCCGGGTTCTGGTGCGCAAACATTACAAAACTAGCCGGGGCTCCACGGGTTAAGAGGTATTTCCTGGAGTTGCATGTTTCCAATACAAAGGATCCTTATTCATCACGCATATTCACTACCAAGATAAGTGACCAATAGAATAATGTACCTATGATTAGCCTGGAAATTACCCATTCACATCTCGCAGACCATGTCATTTAATGTATACATTTCATTCCCAACACCAAACACCTCCCAATGATATTAATGAAAGCATGTGATGTTACCGTTGTTTAAACCTGGGTTACCACATACATATGCACATATTTATAATATCGAATTGTTCTATTTTGTTTCACACTCACACTTGAGACGTCTACCACCGTTGGCAGAATCGCCTCTCGTTAGCCACTAGCGCTCGCCAGGGACATCGAAATGGGCTACAGTTATCAGAGAATGTTGTTCTTTCTTTCATATTAATCGCATTGTCACAGACAGTCCAGTGCTGGTCTTTGTTTTCGTCTGTGACAACGGGTTATATTTTATATCAACAGTAGTGATAATAGTACCAGCGTGTGAATGAGAAAGACTTTAAGAGCGAGGAGGTAATAAGTGTCTGTATGTATGGTGCATTCCTGCCTCTCGCTCGCTATTGGACGGCGTGTCTGGCTGTGCCCTGTGGCGCCTGCTGTCTTGTGACGTCTCGGCCCGTGATTGGACGACCATCGCGCCTTTGCGGTCTCCTGTGTAACTTACCTCCTCCATGAGGGTCCCCAGGAGCTGTCCTTGTCAGGACAGGTTTGGCGCGCGTGCTTCTAACATCCCTTTGCATACTCTCTCCCGATCACCACCTTTATCACTGTTTCTCTCACTCGATTCTCTCTTTCAATACTCTAACCTTTATTAACTGCACAACACTCCCCTTGGGTTCTGCATACAGTTTTCATAGCCGGCCAATTGTATTGCATGCGCCGTCCTCAGAGATATTTACATGTACTTAGAATAGGTTTGAGGGTTCTTAGTTAGTATAGGTTAAGAACTTTGTGTGTCTCCATTATTGATTTAGTGTTTCTGCTCTTTTATTTAATGCTAGACTGGGATAAGGTAACTGTAGTCGTTGTCTCCGATGTGTGTACGGTTCGCTTATACCTACACGACTTCGACCGGTCCTGTGGTAGCCTGGGTTGTCTTTTCGGTTGCGTCCTTTGCGAGTGCAGCATTGTGTTGACTGAGGGTTTTGGCCTGTACCAGTTCCACACTTTGCTGCCTCTTTGCTTGTCTTTAGAGGGTCGCCAGGACAGAACCAGATACTTGTGATCTGGATCTATCGAGAGAGCCCCCCTAGTCAATTAACGTAACTTAAAGGATGCAGTCTTAAGGACATCGCTAGGCTGCGAGCCTGTCTTGCTCAACCCCAGTTCCTTACCTAGAGTATCCCAGCTAGACATTATTAATCGAGTAGACACTTGTTAGTATTTAATATAAGCTCTTTGATATGTGCGCATTATTATTCACAGCATTTATTAGTCTAGGTTGTTGCAGAGCCGCACAACCATAGCAGACTGTTTCGTTGATGAGGAAGTACTTCTTTTAGTGTCGAGCATTGCTACCGTTGCGCATTTATAGTATTCTCGTGTCAGTTAACATTATATGTCCTATCTTTTAGTGTATTCGATTTACACGTGTGGTGTCCTGCCTCCTGCCTTTATATAGTTCTAAATTAGTACGAGCATCTTATGAGCATCAGACTTTCTTCAGAAGCTTCCAGGTCTATGGTGTTGGACTATACTTCACTTTCTTTCAGATAGGAGTGAAGAGTTTATTGTTGTTTAGAGTAACTGTATTGAAGCATCTTTTTATTGTATTAAATCTTGCAGTGATTTAATTGATCTTTCCATAGATTCCTTGTCATGCATTTTAACGTAACTTGCATCTTGTTTGTTATCAGGCTATACCAGTGTAGGTTAGTCTGAAGTAGAGTACATTTATGCCCAGTTAAGGATACCCCGCTATCGCAGATTAACCCTGGAGGGTATAGGTGTTATGTTCGCCGGCATATAAGTTTGAGGGTTTGGATCTAGCGTACCGTACCGTTGTTGCATAGTGCCCTATTACTAGTCCAATCATTAAGTGCCCTTGTTTAATTCGTAGTCCCGGTCGTAACACAATCTCTCTCTCTCTCTCCACAACCTACGTAACAGACTCCAGCTATGAAGCACCTACCATCAGTCACTCTTAGCCAGATTATATCGCCTCCAGCATCTTCACTCCGTATTTATGGCCAAATTCATCCTTCCCATGCTCCCTCAGGTTTAACAACATCACCAAAATGTATTGGTGGAAGTGATAGCACAGTGGGTAGCATGGTGTTAAGTCTTCATCAAATATCAGGGTTATTGCTGAGGTGATCTTATAATTTCCGTAACTAGCATTTTAAAACTCCAGTCAACATCTAGTACGACACACGTACCCATCAGGTCGAAGCTTCACCTGATATGTTCGGGGCCTAGCAAGAGTTACAAGCTACTGAGCAACTTAAATTAAAGTCTCGAGGTTGAAAACAAAAATAAATATCCTACAATAAAAGCATTTCCGTTTCAGCTCAAACAGAAAACGAGACACTGTTTAAAGTATGTATTACTCACTCATCCATTATTGCCACCAGACTACTTGAATATTTGTTGTCAATATTAATGGGTGTACTTTAATGACCATTATAATCACAAACATATTAAAACTACAAACTGTTTCAATTGTCTAGTTTGCAATTGGTAGTATTTCAAAACCTTTTGTAGTGTCACGAATCTTCTCCCCAATAAGTATTCGCCTTTAATAACATGAACGGTAATGGCATCATCAGCTATGTTACCACCAACATTACCAGGAGGGTTTTATGAAGCAGTTTTATCATCTACAGGTAAGCTTACTGTACTAGGAAGATAAAAGGATATTTATCTGAATTGTTGAGATAATGTAGCCTACATTCTTTTGGCATATGTTTGCAGTGGTATTTAAGTTCGTTGGAATGTTGTGCAATGTTTCTATTTCTAACGTAAGTGATAATTGAAAGTTAATATGTTTATCAACTTTCATTCTGTTTTTTCTTTGCAGTTGCGTGTCAATTATATTTTCGAAATATACATGCTTTCAGGACAAACATACTGTAATCAGTACACACACTCATACACACGATAGTATCGACATCTACAGTATCCTCGCCGTTACGGTTGTCTCGCTATATAAATATTCAATTATCCATTTTGTTTAAATATTTACATACTTTTACTGTTGAATATATGGTGCACTTAGTTTACAATAACATTTATTAATGTATCACCTATATTTAACTCTGTTTGGCAAGCATAGTATTGTTTTTAAAGTTAATGAACTTTTATATATTTCCCACAACAAATGTTACATATGATAATATCCTCTTAGTTTGATCATATTGAAAACTTGTTGTAAATCTTCAAGGTATTACATTAATAAAGCCAAGTTAAGGTCTGGATGAGGAATGTGGTACTTTAACATGGTATTCGGATGTAGATAAGGCTTACTCAGTATTCATGTATTCAGTTAACTGCCTTACAAATAGTCAAACAACAACCATCAAACATAATCTATATATTTAATGATAAAATGTTGTTGGACACACTCGGAAGTGCACCAATGCAGTACCAAACTTGTACGATCATTTAGTAGAATGAGGACAATATTTGTTTGAAAACAAGAACAGTCAAACTTACCATCCCTCTCCACTAAGTCCACTTGATGCACACAACGACCTGCATATCATT
Source organism: Paralithodes platypus (assembly GCA_032716605.1). Lineage (NCBI taxonomy): Eukaryota > Metazoa > Arthropoda > Malacostraca > Decapoda > Lithodidae > Paralithodes > Paralithodes platypus. The sequence continues at coordinate 26,313,982 of CM064490.1, forward strand.
TAACCTTGGCACCTGAAAATGTTCTAGTTTTTATTAAATGGTGTATAACAAAAGATCAGAATGAAGAGAGCCAACAGGATTAATTAAGGGAGGAATTGATAAAGCTTCGTGTGGAGGGGAGAAAGGTTGTTAATACAACAACAAACGACAGAGGGGAATGTGTAAACAGAGAAAGGGTGAGGAATTACAATTGATATAACCTCGTGTGGAGGGGAGAAAGGTTGTTAATACAACAACAAACGACAGAGGGGAATGTGTAAACAGAGACAGGGTGAGGAATTACGCTTGGCAGAGAGAGAGAGAGATGTTTGATCCAATAGATACTAATTTGATTATGGAATACAGTATAACAATAATTGGCAACTATTACTTGGCAATAAACAATTTACATGGACTAATTCCTTAAAGTTAAAGTAAACTAATGCGGTATATGCACAGAGTAAATATATAAGTTGTAAGTAGAGTTAGTCAAAACGCGACTGTCAATTATTAGATAATGAACGGTAACGAGTGGGAACAAGAACACAAATATTACACCCATGACAGTAATTCCTGTTTTCATTTTAGTCATAGGATTAGGGAAAGATGGATTCAGGGATATATTTCCAGAATTCAGCTGTTGAATTCGCCAAATTACAACTGCTATACGTTACACTGAACTTATCCTTCACCATGGTGGGGGAAAAGTGTATTCATGTTCGGAAACTTGCTTCCTATTTCCATGTTATGGACTTTTGTTGTTTTTGTTTTTGTATTTTAAATATCGCTTTATTAGTACATGTTAGGACATTGGTTATTTGGAAGTTGTTTCTTCTCGTATTTTGTGTGTAATATATATATATATATATATACATTTATATATATATATACATTTATATAATACACAAACACCTTTAACTTATTTACGTTACTCCTCTTCTGGCATCGTTCTTCTCTCTCCATATTAGTGACCTGCCCCATTAGTTAACATTTAACAGCCAAATAATCATTGATGGATCTATATTGTCAACCTCTCGCATCCTGTCCTTACTGTTCTTATTTCGTTCCTTCCTTGCTCTCATTTATCATTATAGCTTTTCTTTGTTTTATAATATATTTATTATGTTCTGGGTGTTACCAGAAACTCCAACATTAATATGTTCTCTCAATATCAATATACCAGCATTTACATTATACTGATAACTTATTCTTCTAAAACAATTATATATCTTGACAGCTATTACAATAAATTGAATTAGATACCAGTTTGCGAGAAAAACAAAATACATTAACATCATATAACTTTCCATGTTAACATATTTATTGGAATATGACAAATACATTTGGAAACCTACAATAGTCATGGTAAATACATAGGGTAAAAATAAGCAACTTCGAATTTTGTCTCTCAGATACAAAAATATGTTGATTATTTTAAGATAGTTTCTCCATGTGTTTAATATGGGGTTTTACCAATAATATTGCATATTAGGTTAGGTTGGCCATGTTATATTGGTGAATTTAGCCTAAGTTAGGTATGAAGCTATATAAATGTATGTTAAATTTGTCAAATATATTGCATCAACATCACATACAACTCAGAATTCACTGGCATTGCAAGAAGGAAGCTCGGAATAAATAGTCGCACTGTTGGGTACGTAGTTTCATGAACAAATGTGTACTTCTAGTTCAGAATATGCCCCCCCACCCCACCCCAACCCGTCAAAAAAAAAATATATATAAATATAAACATAAACACATATATTGTATAGGACACTATTATGATTTATACCTGCATTTTGCAAACCCCAAAGACTATATTGATAAACTAAACAGAAAAGTACTGTAGACAATTGATAACTATTACAACAGAATGATACACAAAACCATCATGGAGTCCTCATGACAAGAACATATTTAAGGCTAATAAATTTCTCAGTTATGGACCATCAGCCACGACTGTGGGTAATTGAGTGAAGGTTTAATGAACTTGTTGGGCAGCTCGATATGTATTATACAACTTATAAATTCATAAACTGTTTATATCAACCTCCCACCAGATATGAATACTGTGGCTATTCTGAACGTGTGGAGCAGCTGAGCTTTTATGATGCCGGAAATAGTGTCAAACAATTTCCACTAGCAAGGACAGCGAATGTGTGTGTCTGTGTTTTATTGTTATTTGTTTATGTATTATTCCTATGTGCGTGAAGGAGACAAAATTCAATACTCCCTGTAACAAGTGTCCTCCCCAAAGTTGAAAAAGTAATAGAGAATCAAAATCAAGGTACTTGCTCCAATGCTCTACATGTTCTGTAATAATGCTTGCATATGGACATGGTATGGTCTTAATTAGTGCCACTGTTCCGACACAGGCCAAGGCAGCTGTAAGGGTTTACGACCGGCTTTCAGGGCACATAAATACTGACGAACATCACCAGTAATGAACGATGGGAAATTGTAGTGGTTGCTTGAATCTGGTGAGACAGTCAGATTATGTTGTATATGATAAGATGGTGGCAGGCAAGCAGGTGAGACAGAATGGTCATTATTGTTGTGTGTTTTTCTATTTGTCTTTGTGCAGTGTATTTTGTATTATTACTTTGTTTCTGTCTTTAAGGACTGAACAGACAATGTTGCCTATAACAAGTGTTGATGATGTTGAGGTGATGGTAGACTGATAGATTCAAACGAGTTCTGCCACATCCAGTGAATAAACTAAGAATTATGGTGATAAAAATTACTCCAGAAAAGTGATTACTAGTATATCAAAACTGAATTCCTTTAATACCAAAGAAATTCCCACTAGTAGAGCGAACCAAAGGAAAAGCACCATTAGAAAGCCAGTAATCCTTATTAATACCACAGTGTACGGTTGGGCACCAATGTATCCCTTTTACCACCAGTCACACCTTCCAGTATAATCTAGTTTTGGATGCTGGGGTGTTAGTGGAGGATAAACATGTATATTACATGTTAGATTCGGTATTTATTATTTAAATCATTATTTCAACTCATATAATGTTAAGGTGATTTATTTACAGTATACTGGGTACTTAAGCGTGGGACTGTACATCTTGAAGGATATTCAATGTGACTTTCCTGGTTAGGATTGCATGAGTCAGACTTTACACAAACACTATTGTTCTCCCTCGGGTTCTATACATGTGGCCGAAAGTGAAGATCACATGTTAGGGGCGTGTATGGAGAAAGGTAGTTAGAGCTATGAGAGTTTTAGAGCAGAGTTAGACACGAGCGATGGGGACGATCACAGCCCCCGAGATATTTTCCTCTCAACATAGGGAAATTCTCATTGTAATATTTAAATCTACATTTGTTTGAATAAACACTGTGGCTGGATTCAAAGTTACCTTTACCTGAATAAGAGAGTAGAGGATGGTGGCGGCATATCGATTACATCTATTATATATCTACCAATCTACATCAACGAGAGAGCAGAGCATAGCAGAGCAGAGAATCTACACAATACCGCAATCAACTTACTAAGCTACAAATAAACCAAATCTATAAAGCAATAAAGGAGTCTTACAAACGTCTTCCTAACTTGGTGTCAACCCCTTCCTAACATAGCATAAACGTCACCATATCCAGATATTCGTAGCACCTTACTCTCAACCTTCCAACTATTGTTCAATTACTCTTATGTTTTGCATCTCAAAAGTTTTTGAAACTATTCTTAGTTTAAACTGTCTTAAGCAATTATCCTCCCATAATCTACTCTCAGATCCCCAGTATTGCTTCCTTAAGGGCTGCTCTATTTTATTAGTCTATGTATATGAAGGAGACAAAAGACAGGTTACATGTAATGAGTGTCTCCCCCAAACCCAGAAGAGTAACAAAGCTAAATTCATGGGATGGTGGGGTCAAAATGCCTGGACACACAAAGTTTAAAGTAGTTTAAGCCATAAGATGAAGGAAGGATTGATAGAGGGAGAGACCTAATATGCAGAATGCTAATGTTTTGGAGCATTTCATTAAGCACAAACAGAGAGTGGGAGAGAGAGAGAGAGATAGGGGGGGGGGGGGGGGGGCGGAAAACAAGTTATCACGGTTCAATAACATTGATAACGAGTTTGAACATTATAACTATCTTTCTTGAGGACAGTTTAGGAGGGGTAAAATTCTGACACCAAATGTTGTCAGAGTACAAATAAGGGGAAATATGGTTTGCACACACATTGGTCTTTAGCATACAACCATATAATATAATATACAAAGTGACTCAACAAGAATTATACACGTGTTCGTCTACTGAAGAATGCAATTATTAACATATTTGTAAATTGCAAACACTATTGTTTGGTCATATGATAACCTATATTTATTTTCATTCATGAGTCTTAGGTTTTGAAATCCATCTATTGCACGCTATTGACCAGTATTCCTTTGTCTAACTTATTTTACTTTCACAACTTCTGCCATATCCCTTGCCTAATGTTATTATAAAATTAATTGATAAAGTTCAAGCCCATTATCGATGTTATTAAACTCTCTCATCCTCTCTTCCCCTGTGTGTGTGTGTGTGTGTGTGTGTGCTGGTTCACTGCTCAAGAATGTTTACATAGTGGCTACCGTAAACAATAACTTATTATCCTACAGGGCACATATATATGGAAACTATGATTATATAAAATAATATTAATATATTCTTAAGTAACTGTTGATAACAGAGCAAGAGGGAGGGAGAGCTGTATATAAACCTGTTGGAGGAGACTTACCTTGTGACATCTATCGTAAATACGATAGGCTATGACTCTTTTGTGATCCCGTATGTCTCTGTGACGTCACGGTCGCTCCTGCAGCACGACGTAGGACGAGTAGATCATATATTATAAGATTGTAAATAAGTTAAGTTATAAAAGGCCTAATATGCTATTAAGCAATATTGCCATGGTCTTATGTCTTATGGTTTGACCATAATTGTGCTAGAGTAACTGAACAAAAAGCAATAGCCTACAATGCATACACAAGATCAAAAACACATGAAGCCTTATTACTTAGAAACATCAGAAATCATGCCAAAACTGTATTAAACCTAACTAAATCAAACTTTCTCCATTAGCAGGCAAATAAACTTCTAAATAATCCAAATGATAACAAAATATTTTGGTCTACTCTTACTCATTTAACTCATTCAAATCCACTTCACTACTGCTTCATCCATTCCACCATTAACATCTCCGACTGGCAATCTTGTAAGTGACCCACGAGGTAAAGCTAACCTTCTTGCGGATATTTTCTCCACCAACTCAACCTTAGATGAAATAAATCAAGATGTCCCTGTACTTAATTTTAATTCACCTGAAATTCCCTCACTTAAGATCCACCAGACATGTCAAAACTATTTTGCAGAATCTCTCAGTAGATAAGGCTCCTGGTCCAGATGAAATTCCTCCAATAGTACTTAAGAATTGCTCCTTGGTGCTGCTCCTGTATTGGCAAAATTTTTCCGTCTGTGTACCCATACCTCATGCTTCCCAGTACCCTGGAAAGAAGCAAACATCCATCCAGTTCCTAAAAAAGGTGCCTCTTCAGATCCATCAAACTACAGACCAATAGCTATAACTTCCACTCTTGGTAAAGTCTTTGAAATTATATTAAATAATCACATAATTAAGCATCTGGAGAATAATAATTAATCAGTGATAGGCAATATGGTTTTAGACGATGTCGATCAACTGCAGACATTCTTTGCCTTCTTACGCATCAAATCAACCAAGCTACAGACCAACATGGTGAAACACATACAATAGCACTGGATATATCAAAGGCATTTGATAGAGTCTGGCATCAATCCTTATTGTCGAAGATGTCACACTACGGCCTTGCATCATTAGTTCCACTAATTTCTTCTTATCTTCATAACAGAAAAATATGTGTAATGGTAGATGGCCTTTATTCTCAATTTCACTCAATAAATGCTGGTGTTCCCCAGGGATCAGTTTTGGCCCCAACTCTGTTCCTCATTCATATCAATGATCTCATATCTACCACTCATAATCCAATACATTCCTACGCAGATGACTCAACACTCCACAGTTCTTTCACATTTACCAATTCTTTCACCCAACCCGATCTTATAAATTCAAAATAAACACTGCAATTTCTCTGAACCAGGACCTTTCTAGAATTAATGAATGGGGACAAGAGAATCTAGTTTCCTTTAATGCACAGAAAACCAAGTACATTCAATTTTCTAACCGACAGAATCTCACTGACTCCCATATATTTTTTAATGATGTAAATATTCCCACTTCCCCTAGTATTGACATTTTCGGTGTAACATTAACTACTAACTTGAGCTGGACACATTATGTTAGAAGCATTGCTAAGAATGCCTCTAAAAAACTGGGACTCCTGTACAGAGTTCGAGAATTCTTCACTGACGAGCAGTTGGCCGTAATATATAAAAGTCATGTGCGCTCTCAGATGGATTACTGTTCACCTCTGTGGGGTGGAAGTGGAGTGGTTGCATTGAGGCAGTTGGACTAAATTCAAAATAAAGTTATTAGATTAATCAATAACCCTGCAATCACACAGGACCTTCCTACATTATTCATACGAAGAAACGTTGCATCCCTTGCATTATTCTACAGATATTTTCACAGCAATTATTCCGAGGAACTTGCTTCAATTGTGCCGCCTCTCCACATCTTTCCCCGTAGAACTAGGGCAGCTGAGAGCGCCCATGAATTTACAGTTTCTCCTCCACAATGCAGAACTTCTGCTTATCAGAATTCATTTATCCCCAGAGCTACTACTCTTTGGAATTCACTTCCCTCGAATTGCTTTCCACAAACTTACAATCTACAAATGTTTAAATCCAGTTGTTACAAACATTTTATGAATGGAGGATGCCTTTAGGCACATGGACCTTTTTGTTTTATCTGTGTTTTTCCTTCCTCCGTTCATTGTCTCTTGGCGTTTGCCAAGGCAGCAAGGTGTGCCTTTGAGGAAGGGCAGAGCCTCCACGAACAGCAACAAGTTAATATCTATTTTCCGCCCTCAGTTGATCGCGCTTTTGAGCCTCTAATCACAATACACTGTCAGCAATACAAACAGCTACACCATCATGACGCTCTCATCGACGCCATGACTGACTGACAGATAAGCATCATAATCATGTCCATTCCCATGTAATCATTTATTCTTTCTTTAACTTGACTCGTGTCTTGGGACCGAAGTCTCGTTCCCCATTGTCCACCACCATATTGGGTAAAACGTTCTCCCTTGCCTTATTGACACGTGGAACTATTGGTGAGTTAATTCCTGGCTAATATTAACCCTTATAACCTTACCATATATATAAATTTATTATGTGAGACCTTTGGATATAAATTAGCTTGTTTCAGATTGAATTCAATTTAGATATGGAGTAGTTTTCATTTAGATTGATTATATTTGATTCATTATAGCTTAGTAATATTTAACTTCCATTGATAGTTTACCACAACATCTGTATGAGATTAGGATAACATTTATCAAGTTTCATGATATAGAGACTGATGGGATACGAAGTACAGGGCGTGAGCAACAAATCATTGACAGGGGAATGAACAGCAGAACTTCAATACACATCATTACTAACGGTCACAACTTACCGTCAACAACACTCATACAGAACTACAGAAATGATGTGTGGGGATCTTTATAATACCACTCTGTGCCTGGTCGAGCCTAGAGTCGCTTTATCTAGAGAATGGCGACCATGGAACATTATAGCGACGAGAAACTGATGTGCACAACTAGATCAAAACATTATCGTACAAACAATGGTGTGTTATTGGGTAAACTGTGAGGCAGTAGCAATCTGACGTTCATAGGTCAAGTTGTCACTAACTTCATGTATATTAGGTACCCTAGTCGAGCCTATAGTATACAACATTAGTAATACATTATTCTGAGAGAGAGAGAGAGAGAGAGAGTGAGTGAACATGTGTGTGGAGTGCTAAAGCTTCCCTGCATAATTCATGACTTAACGTTCACGATGGTTCTTATAGAAATTTACTTATTAGTGAGAAAGAGACAGAGAGAGATAATGAGTGAGAGAGATACTTACAAATAATATGTACCACGATTGTGTCAAAATAATAATATCTAAGCATTGTTAATACACGATTGTTACCAAATCACTCCCGATATACAAAATGACAGAAACATACTGGGAATATAAATGGCTCTCATTGAAGTATTGGATGGACCTCCAGTTCATCTTGAAACAAAATATAGCATTCCTACTATGTACTAGTCAGTGATGACTGCTTGGAAAGCAAATGTTTGAGAAAGAAGAAATCCTTGATTACAATATTTGTGTTCTGTGCATAAGGTGGGGGACACCGTCATTCACAAATATATTGTAAAACAAGAGACACCTTGTGGAGATGCCGGAGCTAAATGAAAATTGCATTTACTAAGTCTAAGACAATTGCATCCACAACGAGCTCTTATCAGATAAGCACATACATACACACATACAATGAGATATACAATACGTGCGAGAATAGTAGAATACACACTGGAAGCGGGACTTGAGCCAAGATAATAGAGTGAGTGTGAAATATTGTGTGTCTTTGAAATAAATCACGTTATTGGTTTAAAAGTAAGAATATGTCGTCTGCTTGTATCTTGTTTTATATAATTGTATGCTATAGTTTGGGGGACCAGAGTCAGTCAGTAGCCAAGCCTGACACCCACAACAGGGCAGTGTGGACCAGAGTCAGTCAGTAGCCAACCCTGACTCTCACAACAGGGTAGTGCGGACCAGAGTCAGTCAGTAGCCAACCCTGAATCCCACAACAGGGTAGTGTGGACCAGTCAGTCAGTAGCCAACCCTGACTCCCACAACAGGGTAGTGGGGACCAGAGTCAGTCAGTAGCTAACCCTGACTCCCACAACAGGGTAGTGTGGACCAGAGTCAGTCAGTAGCCAACCCTGACTCCCACAACAGGGTAGTGGGGACCAGAGTCAGTCAGTAGCCAACCCTGACTCCCACAACAGGGTAGTGGGGACCAGAGTCAGTCAGTAGCCAACCCTGACTCCCACAACAGGGTAGTGGGGACCAGAGTCAGTCAGTAGCCAACCCTGACTCCCATAACAGGGTAGTGTGGATCAGAGTCAGTCAGTAGCCGACTCTGACTCCCACAACAGGGTAGTGGGGACCAGAGTCAGTCAGTAGCCAACCCTGACTCCCACAACAGGGTAGTGTGGACCAGAGTCAGTCAGTAGCCAACCCTGACTCCCACAACAGGGTAGTGGGGACCAGACTCAGTCAGTAGCCAACCCTGACTCCCACAACAGGGTAGTGGGGACCAGAGTCAGTCAGTAGCCAACCCTAACTCCCACAACAAAGTAGTGGGGACCAGAGCCAGTCAGTAGCCAACCCTGACTCCCATAACAGGGTAGTGGGGATCAGAATCCGTCAATAGCCAACCCTGACTCCCACAACAGGGTAGTGGGGACCAGAGTCAGTCAGAAGCTAACCCTGACTCCCACAACAGGGTAGTGTGGACCAGAGTCAGTCAGTAGCCAACCCTGACTCCCACAACAGGGTAGTGGGGACCAGAGTCAGTCAGTAGCCAACCCTGACTCCCACAACAGTGGTACGAACTGGCACTCGGGTACACAAGGGCTCTCAATCAGGACTCGAATACGGCTCGCTGCCACAACGGAAACACACGATCCCAACCCCTGAGTACTGCCAGCCGAACAAAAAACACCAATACCCTCCAGAGTTCAATCTGCTATAACGGGGTATACAAGAACTCGGTACTAGTGTTCAACAACAGACTAATAAAGAGACAGGAATTATCTAGTCTGGTCAACAATCAAACAATGAAGTAAGAAACAACAACACCAAAGAATAGTGTTGGCCGAAGCCGAAGTAATCCACCCTTGACTAAGAACTTAAGAAGTCCTCCACCCTCTACTTCGGATCGGCACTATTACGTTACGTTAATAATAGTCCTTAAGCATCGAGCAAGGAATCTTCTGAAAAAAGTTAGATGCTTCTCGGATGCTCGTAAGAAGTATGTATCGGATTTTGAACAGTAATTCAATAAGCAAAAACACTGGCAATTAAATACTATTAAAGGTTTAAATTGGCATAAGAATAATTAAAAGAATATGCAATAGTAAATGGCAAACATTAAAAAGAAGTACTCCGCAAATGCAACGGCAATAGCCTACTCGGATTATGCTCGTGGGCCACTAATCACTAAAGTAGCCAAGCTTGCAACACATGAAATCAATAGTGCATAAACAATATCATACATAAGGAAAGCTTCAATACTATTCTGTATCTACTAATCGGGCAAAGTCTAGCTGGTATACTGTGGGCAAAAGGTAGCAGTGACTGAGCAAAAACGGCTCGTAGCCTAGCGAAGTCCTCACAACTGTTTAAAGTATTACGTTAAAACTGACAAGTCCACTTTGAGAAATCCAGATCCCTTGTATCTGGTTTTCTCCCGGCTCCTTGACAAAGTAAAAACAAACTGTTAATAAAATACAGGGTGGTTAGGCTCTTGCCCTCACGCACTGTAAATTATTAACTCAACATAGTCAGCCGCGAAGACAACCTAGGCTTCACTGAACCGAAACGAGTATGCAGGTTTATCGCTTAACCACTGCATCAAACAACAACTCGTAACACAGAAAAGCCTTACCCCAGTCTAGCATTACCTAGACCAGCAGAAAACAGGAATAATAATAATAACACACAGGGAAATGCATATACAAGTGCAACAAACATAAATCAATCCTATTCTAAGTTAACCCTTCCAAAATAGGCTATCTAATAGGCAAGTATCTCGTGAGAACTCAAGCGATAATACGTTGGCTGACTAGCTCTGCACCAACGGGACCATGGAAGTTAAAATGTAGGAAAAGAGGAGATAAGAATGTAAGGTAGTAGAGAAAGTTCACATCAGTCAGAAGAATATATATAGTTAGCAAAGGAAATGAGAAGTCGCTCTGCCTAATGAGTTCTGATGAAAAAATGGCTACACTTCCCTTTTTATACCCAGCCCTCTAGTGAGCCCAACGTGAACTACTAAGGACCGCCCACTGACAACCATTACGTAATTTCTCTCTCTCCTCTGGGATAGACAAAGGCTCCCCTAGCCTGATGGGGGGGGGGAGTGCTAGTGAGTTAGGCCCACCTCCCGCCTGGCGCACCCACTGACCCCCAACTGTGGCTGTTTCTCCTCCCATCATTACAAATAAGTTTTACACACAATACTTATAACTAATGATATAAAATAGAACTCGTTGACTCAGATGACACAACATACATATTCATAATACTTATAGTACAAAAACCGGCTCACATG